>JAADWH010000167.1:0-38388 GCA_023335995.1 Globisporangium nagaii
CCCCCCCCCCCCCCCCCCCCCCCCCCCCCCCCCCCCCATCCGCTCATCTTCTTCGTAACTTGAGGCACAGTCTATGCGTTCACCAGCTCCTTGATGCTCTCGATGCTCATCGCAACTGCGCTCACGAGCACGACGATCGCCATCGAGAACACGATGAGCGACGGACACTTGTACCGTTGCACGATCCGCAGCAAACACACGTGGCCGATGAACGTCATGACGAAGCCGATCGGGAACATCACGGCCGCGAAGCTAAAGTTGAGCGAGCCCAAGAGCGTGTAGTTGAACGACGACACTGTTCATCACACAAAAAGATACAAAAGTAAGTACACATTCCCCCTCAAAACAAAACAAAAACAGAAAATCGGATCTAACGAGATACATAGGTACGCACTCGCAGACGAGAAGAGCACCGTCGTCGCTGTCATCGCGGAGGCTGCCGACGGATCGATGCCGATCTCGAGCATGAGCGGCGCGTTGATGATCCCGCCGCCGATGCCAAACATGCCCGAGATCATCCCCGCGACGACCGAGAGGATGGGGAAGTACCGGATCGAGTGCGGCGTCCACTGGATCTCGCCCTGCGACAGCAAGTAGTACGGGTTCTGCTGCTTGCGGAACGTGTCGAGCACGTTGCGCATCGCGTAGTTCGAAAACACAATCAGCAGGATCGTCGGCAGGAACGCGGCGATGAAGAAGAAGAACGAGCCCTGCGGGATCGCGAGCTGCAGCAGACTGAGCGCAACGAAGCCCGCGAAGAGCCCGAAGAGCGCGCCGAGCTTGCGCCACGGGATGTCGGCTTTCAGCTCGGCGGCTGCCGGGTTTGTTGTCGCTGCCGGCGGTCGCCATGAAGCGGACACTGCGCCAGCGCCGGTCGTGTACCCGGTCGTGCCGCTGCCGCCAACGAATCTGCCGGTGGTGGCGCCGACGAGTGTCGCGCGCTCCGAGCTGCTGCCGAAGCGGTGCGGGAACCACCACTCTTGCCGCCCGGCGGTGATCGCCTTCTGCAGTGTCCTGATGCCGGTGGCGGTGAGCACGATGACGAGCAGGATGCAGAGCAGCCACGTTGGCGCAATGCTGTTGATGAACGTGCCAATGCTCGCCCCCACTGCACAGTGCATGCCACGTCGTTAGACATGTACTACGCAGCGAGTCGCAGTGCAAAACACAAAGCCCACGACGGAAACACAAGCGAACGCACGTACTTAGGAGCATGGGCTGCATGACCAGGATAAAGTCCCAGTCGATGAGCGGTTTGTTGCCCGCGCCTTTGCGCGCGCGGCGCACGTTGATCAGCAGGTTTGCGATCGCGCCACCGACGATCGTGATGCTCGAGAGCGGGATCGCCACCTTCGCGTCGAGTTTCATGATCAGAATGTAGATCGGGTCGAGGATGCCGCCCCCACCCGTGCCGCCGCCGGCCGCGACGAAGATCGCGAGACCTGCAAGCGCCATGCCCAGCGCCTCGTGGCTCGCAAACGCCGCCGCGTTCGCTGTAAAGTCCGTATCGTCGAGCGGCTCGAGCGGCAACACTCGCTCGGGCTCGAGGCCGCGCAGAAGCGGCGACGGCGGCACCGGCTTGTCCAGCTGCTGTTGTTGTTGTTGCTGCTGCTCGGCGTGCGCGGTGCTGAGCAGCGCCATGGCAGCGACCGAGAGCGCCAGCAGGAGCGCACGAGCGCAGCGCCGTCCCATCATGCAGCGCGCGGGGTCTATTGCGAGGAGGCTGCTGCTGCTGCTGTGTGAGCGCAGGCGTCGGGACGAAGGCGAATGCAGCGACGACGGCGGAAGATCTCGTGGCGTCGTCGTGGAAGGCGGAGTGGCTGGCGACCATTTCCGATGCGCGACGAATAGCGCGACGGTTATTTGCCGCGATTTCGACCAATCAGGACATGGGAATGCGACACATCACGCGATTCAGAGAAACTTCAACGAGACTGCGGTAACAGGTAGAGCGCTTAAAGGGTTATTTAGTGAGAAATTATTCAGAGCTGAGACCAGCTTCAGAATATACAGGCGGACGTGGATAAAAAGGTGGAAGTGGAAATCAGGAATATGTAGACGGATAACAATAGAGCACATATTGATTGTTCAGTACGATTGAAATGATAGCACCGACCGCAGAAACAGAACCTCACCAAACCGCGCCAACTATCATCCAGTTGGATTTTTCATAATCGCATCAGCTTAAATAACATCACTCAACGCCACACTCCAATGTCTCCGGACTCGAGTTCGCCGTCTCATGAGAGGCAGCGTCGCTGCAAACTCCGCCATCGAATACTGCTTTAATATCTGACAAAGGAAACGCTAGTGGTTATATGAGCGTGTAATTCCCATATGTCGGTAAGCACGAGTTCCAGATCCATCGCAACCCAGTCCTGCTCAGGTGGTTGAAATCTTAACCAGACATTAAATTTACCAACTACTAATATACACAAACACATCGTGCTTCTGCTGCACCATGTGACGATTCCTCGAGCAAACGGATCAAGAGCTCTCTTACTCGCCTGCGCTTGACTGTAACCATCAGAGAGTTACTGGTCAAAACTTTACAAAGTGCTGATAATATACATGATGGAGGTATGGAACTTAGATATTATTATTTTGCTGGAAGTTTAACCCACTTCATAATATGTTGATCTTGTAGAGTTGTCCATTTGATAGACACTCACAAAATTGACTATAAAATTGATAAACTATTTAAAAGCCGAGCAATAACGTTCGAGAGCACCGACGATCTGGATTAGCTCGCACAACTGCGCTTTGCCCACTGCCTGCTTGGCAGGGGTGTCGGGGTGCTCCAGTGGTTAACGCACTTGTGCAATTCTACAAATTCATCGTTCTCGTTGAGCGCTCGAGCCCAGCAGGATCACTTTTCCCACTCGGGGACGCTTCGCACCTAAGCGAATCAGCAACGTTTCCCTACTCCTCCCAATAGGACGCACTTAGCTTGGGCTTCGGGAGTGAGGCTTTCAGTGATACAGAGAAGGACAGAAACCACGGGCAGATGATAAGTGCTATAACGTAAATCGAGCCATTTCCTTCCACCACTGCCTGCTTGGCTCTCAGATCAATGCTTTGTTAATAACCATCGCTTTCTGCTGGCGAAGATGAACCAGTTGGGTTTGATCTAACCGGTAAGCGATGCATTCATCCCGATCTGTTCTGGCGTGTCGCAAAAGAAGTGAACCGTTGCAGAATGGTGGTCTCTCCTCTGCGCACCCAAAGCGACGCAGCACAAAAGCACCCAAAGACGGAAATGGCGAGTCCCCCACACCGCTTCCTGCCGCCCACGCCCGCTCGCCCCCTGCCTCTGCGCCGCCACCGCGTCCACGGCCCTCGCCAACGCCTGGACGACGATATGGCGGAAGCTGGCGTCTACCTCGTGCCTGCAGACGACGCGCCGTGCACCTCTGCGTCCGTGCGGCTGCTCACGGACAAGGAGCAGAGCGCCGCCGCGCAGCTGCCGCACGTGACGCTCCCGCACATCCTGTACACCGCGTCGGTACTCGTGAAGCAGCGCAACTGTCCCGTGGACGTCGTCAGCAGCATCCTCGAGTTCGCAGGTATGTTCCTGTCGTTCCACGGCGAGACGCAAGAGCGCGTCTACGGCCGCGACAACATGAACCAGGAGTACGTGCGGCTGGATCTGCCGTCGCCCGACGAGCTCGAGCTTCCCGAGGGCATCGCAGTCTCGAGGTGCATCCTCCTGACGATCGAGTGCGCGACGAAGGACCAAGGGTGGGCGAGCGCCGACCCCGAGCTCAACGGCACGTACCAGGGCTCGTGCACGTGGCTCGAGGTCGCAGTCCACAAGCCAGCAGCAGCGCCTACAGCAGACGCGCAGCACATTACTGACAAAGCTGCGAGCGACGCAACCGCTCGAGACTCTGAGGCAGCTGGCGACGATGAAGATCACGACGCGCGCAAAGACGCGGAGACAGTGGAGGCTGCGCGGACGACTGTGCTGTACAACGTCCGCGCGCACCGTTCGTTCCGCCACCACCTGAAGTGCTTCCAGGACCCGCAGGGCTTGATCCGCCACGTTGAGCTGGGCGACTCGGTGCGGCTCTTCCTGCATTCGCAGTACCCTGGGTGGGCGAACTCGGCAAAGTTCGGCAAAGTGAGCGCGTTCTTCGCGCTCGAGTTTGACGAAGAGCTCTCGTTCGCAGACGTATCGTTTCCAGAGCCGCCCGCGTCAGGAGCTGCTGCTGGCGAGGACGGCGACAGTCCGTATGTGTGTGCGTTGCTGTAAGCTGCTGCGCCGTTGATAGATATCCTTTTGGTTTTGTAGCGAATCGACAGAGCGATCGAGCAGGTTTCGCGTTGCTTCCATCTACTGCTGCTGTGCTGTCGATGAGCGAGAGGATCTTTTGCGAAGCGTCACGGGTCTGAAATGAACGAATGCGCATTCCATCTGCGACTTGTGCGAACAGCTGTCGTTCGTTTGGTTGTCGAAATGCTGGTGTGTGTGAGTGTCTCCTGTCGTGCGTCCAACCGAGCCAGCCCAGCCGGGAAGCAACCAACGAGCACGCAACGTCTGCGTGCATTCAGCCAATGAGCCTCGCGTCCCGCATGCGCTGTCAACAATGCCACTCTGCTGATGCAGACGGAATGGGTTGATCCAGGTGTTTGGCTTTTGTCGCGAAATGGCAGCGCATGTGTTTGCAGACTCGGCTGCACTTGCTCAGTTGTTTGCGACGAGCCAGCCTTTCGTCGAGCAAGCAGCAAAGCGAGCGAGTGGCGTCGCCTGAGCATGCCTTGCGTTGCGTTCTGCGCAAGAAGGCAGTGTGAATGCGCAAATACTGCCTGCAGACACAAGCTTTCGGGGGTTTTCGCGCTCGCTCACGTTGAAGGAGCACGTGGTTATGAAGTCTCGCAGGTGCTTCTGTCAAACAGACGGAGCACCAGAGGTCACGCAGCGTCAAGCAACTGGACTTTTTGCCTCGCTTCTCCCGTAACTTACGAGGAAAACTACAGCGACCGCTCGCTGTTCTCAGATTCGGCTGCCTCTCCGGAGCCTGCTGCAGTTAGATTCGCCATCTCGATGTGCTGATGCGTTTTATAACGGTATGTTCGCTGTCCTTCTCGTTCCCTCGCGCAATCTACTGCGTAGTTTGCAGACGGATCGACCATTTCTCGTTCTTCTTCCTGAGAAGAGAACACGAGGCGACAGAGGCGAACAGGCAGCAGAGCAAAGCGCGGCACGCAAGCGGCTGTGGCGACGTGACGAAGCAGCGGAGAACGCCGCAGCGCGCGAGAGAGAGAAGCGCTTGTGTCTGCGCATCGATCAGTCCGTTCCGCGCGCCACTTGCGCTCAAGCTGACTGCGCAGTGCGAGCCCAGAGCTGGTTCCCTTTCCCACACGCACACACACACACACAAGCCAGACGCAGCGAGAATGAAGAAGAACCAGCAGCAGCACGTGGTGTTCTCGACCAAGAAAGTGGCGAAGCGCGCGCAGCAGCAGGCGCGCGAGGTCGCAGAGGCGACGGCTACAACGAGAGCGATCAACATGCGAACCACAACGCCTGCGACGCCTCCGAGGAGCGTGACGACAGCGGTGGAGCAGACGCTCGATGAGCAGCAGAGCGGCAGCGCGCAACCGTCAACGCCGCGCATGCAGCGCCGTGGGAGCAGCGGGAGCGCCACGGGGAGCAGCAGCGCTGGCAGCAGCAGCAGACAGTCGACGTCCACGCGCCGCTCGTCACCACATTCGCAGAGACGCAGCAGTAGCAGCAGCAGCAGCAGCAGTAGCAGCAGGAGAAGCTCAAAGCAACGGCTGGAGCCCGCGTCGGCGCTGCTGCAGAGCGACCAGATCTCCGTCGCGCAGTGCGTGCGCAGCATGGTGGAGAAGAAGACGGACGCGACGCTGCTGCTCGACAACAACGGACTGCTCACGGGCATCCTGACGGATCGGGTATGTGATGTGGCGCATTGGTTGTTCTCGGTGTCGAGTGTTGAGTCTACACTAAAATAGGGATTGTGTGTGCCTGTATCAGGACATTGCGTTCAAAGTCGTGGCAGTCGGCAAGAACCCCAAGCTGACGCGCGTGTGCGACGTCATGACGCCGAATCCGTCCTGCGTCGCGTCGAATGCGAGCGCGATTGACGCGCTCATCCAGATGGTATCAGGCCAGTTCCGCCACCTGCCGGTGACCGACAACGAGAAAGGTGCGTTGGAGGCATGCATCTTTGTATGAAAGAGGGCAATCTCTGATCACTGATCTGATTGATCGTCCGTGGTGGCTGTGGGAATCCTCTGCAGTTGTCGGGATCCTGGACATTGCGAAGTGCCTCTACGACGCGATCTCCAAGATCGAGCACGGCTACGAGCTGTCTCCTGATCGCTTGTCCGAAGTCGTGAAGAAGGTATGGAGAAAACTGGGACTCTTGAGCCTGCTCGATGTTGCAGGGAGTGTGGATGCTCACTGTGTGCTGTCACTGCATGATTTGCTGCGCAGGTGGAGCGAAACATGTCTGGCTCAGCAGGAGACTTGTTTGAGAGCCTGCGGCAAAAGGTGTGTGCGCGCCTGTGCATCGCATCTGGTTTGCCGTTTTCTGGTACTAACAAGCTGCAAATATTGTGCCTTTGTGCATGTTCGCAGCTCTTTCTACCAACGCTGTCTGCAATCCTCACAGAAGGCACGATCGTCCCGATCGTCGGCCCCACCTCCACAGCGCTAGATGCCACGAAGCTGATGCTGGAGAAGAAGACGAGCGCCGTGATGGTGTGCAATGAGGCTGGAGAGGTGGTCGGGATCTTCACGTCGAAGGACTTGATGCGCCGCGTAGTCGCTGAGGGCATCGACCCGGGCGTGGCGCTGCTCACGAACGTGATGACGACGAACCCGTATTCGGCGACGCTGGGCACGCCGATCCTCGAGACGCTGCACTCGATGCACAACGGACGCTTCCTGCACGTGCCGGTATTCGACGAGAACGTGAAGCTTGTTGGGCTCGTGGATGTGCTGCAAGTGACGTGCGGCGTCGTGGAGCAAATGCGCACTTTCTTGCGAGCAAAGAACAACAGTGCGCAGCCGTTGTGGGACAAGTTCGGCAACAGCTTGCGCCACGCAGAGGAAGCAGCTGAGGGCGACGAGCAGGACGATGGCAACGACAGCGAAGCCGCTGTCGTCGAAGAGCACGACAACGAGAGCAGCACCGCCAGCGCGCTTGCGTACAACGCGCCACCACTGCGTGACAGCCAACTGGTGATTGGCGGCCAGACGTGGGACGAGTATGTCGAGTCGCACCGACTGGACACACACGACCCAACAGACCCGACTGCGCCGGACAACCCTGCGCAGGAAAGCACGCCGAACGTGTTCGTGTACAAGCTCGCAGACTGCTACGGGACGAACCACCGGTTCACGAGTTCGGCCGAGTCGCTGAAGGAGTTGCTGCGCGACGTCCAGAACCGCCTCGGAGACCACACGATTCGAAAAGTGCACTACGTCGACGACGAGGGCGATCATGTGAGTTGCATCCTGAGTTTGTTTCTCTGTCGTTTAGCGGGATGCTAACATTGTGGGTTGTGTGTTTGCTCGAGATGGTTCAGATCTTGCTCTTCAAAGATGATGATCTAAAAGACGCGGTCACTCGAGCGAAGACGTGGGGGAACAAGTACATTCGGCTGATCGTGCCGTACCGGGTGTCACGCATCGGCGAGCGCGGGCGAAGTGCCGCGCAACACGCGTTTGCGCACCGGAACGACTCAGCGCTGGGGATGGTGTACTACGCGGCGGCGGCTGCCGCGATCGCCGGCGCGTCGTTCTTACTGAGTCGGCGGAAGTGACAGGGGCGAGCGTCAAATAGCGTGCGAAACACACATCTGATCTCTATTGTGCTTGCGTTTGCGTTGCGTCCTCGTGTGTCCCGGCTCGTGGTGGCGTGCGAGCTGAGGGGATTTTGTAGATAGACCCTCACCTATTCGACGATCCGAGCCAGATTGCAATCGAAACCCTGCCTGGAGGTGCCGACAGACAGACAGATCCCCAAAGTCGATGTGCGGAGCGGCAGGAGATGGATCGTCTAGCGATGAAGACGTCGAGAGCGTTCCCTCACACACATGTTTTATTTCTATTATTGAAGCACGAATACACGTAGCCATTCTCCTTGAGCACCTCGACTGAAAAGAGGAGAGAAAGCAGGCTTGCATCAACCAGGACGAGCAACAGAGGATGCGAGGCACAAACGAGGCAAGTAAACCAAAAAATATGTGTGAATTGTCGAAGTCGGTGCTGCTGCTGACACGGGTGTCAGTGCTGCGCGTCATAAAACAAACTTGACTCAAGACGAGGACGACGAGAAGCGTGAGACCATGGCGGAGACGTGCGCTGCGCTGAAGAGCGAGAGCAGGACGATCGACTTCCAGGAGAAGAGGTGCGGGAAGTGGTAGAGCAGCGTCCAGAGCCCGTAGAGCGCCACGCCCGTGAGGACGAGCAGCGTGTTTGCCGGGTTCGAGAAGCCCTTGAGGTCCTCGTTCGGCTGCGTCGCCTGGCGGTGCGGTGTCAGCGCTGCAAAAATACAAGAGGATGAAATGGTTGGCTGTCAGGTAAGCATCCTCAATCACCGAGCTGCTGATCGACATAGCAGGCAATCACGTACGTGCTTCGGTGACGACGCAGTGGATCACGCCGTCTTCCTCGATGCCGTACTCGCCCATGCACCGGTCGCGAAGAAGCAGCATGCCCTGGAATAAAAAGCAGCGTTCGATTCATTGAAAGTGGTCAGTTTTGCCGAACAGTTTCGTCGTCCACTGGTGGACATAACGCTTGCTGTCGGCGAAAGAGACGCACCATGTAGATCAGGCGGATCTTCTTGCCTTCCGCGACTGCGTCTGCAAAGAACTGCTCAATATGAACCAGTTGGTTGACGAAGACGCGCAAGTTGAGCGTCACGATCGCTCCGCAACGCTTTTGGAGGTACCCTCGGATGCATAGAAAGGAAAAAACGAATTGCCCACCTCCGCGACAAAATCGTCGACAACCTGCGTCGCTTTGAACCACGCGGGCTGGACTTGCTCGCCTGCTCAGATGCAAAGGGATGTGAATGTGAGTGCCAGAGTTACAGAGACAACCGACATCCAGGTTTCTCAGTCGCTTCAGCGAGTAGACATCGGTGGGCAAGCGCGTACCGACGCGGAGGCGGATCCGCAAGTGTCCCTCTGGGACGTCAAAATTGGTTCTGTCAGGTTCGCAAGTAGCCCAGAGTCAGCTCACCCCACTCACTCGCCAGCAGCAGATACAAGGCTTAGTACACTCACTCTGGCAACAAGTCGCTCGCTGCAGGCTCTTCGTCTCTCGAGACTCCAGATTCCTGCATGTTCGCCACAAAGGATAAACACATCAGTCAGCACGCGCAGGCTCCACGTCTACAGATGATAAAAACACTGTCTACCGGAGCGCGCTCTTCCTTCTGCTGTTGTATGTGTGCATCGCCGTCTCTCTGGGCTTCTCCCGCTTGCGTGTCTTCTTCGCGCACACCAGCTGCTGCTGGTGCTGCTGCTCGCTCGCCGCTCGTCGACACGGTCGCGACAATCCTGTACAAACCACACGCACACACGACTCATCAGTCAGCACAGCGACTCACAAACTCGTCTTCACACGCATCGTGCTCGCAGCTTGCGCCGTACTCTGCCTGCTCGTCCACGAGCGACCAGTCATCCATGTCGACCGCCTCCGAGTCCGAGTCCGCCTCTGCATGTGCCGCCACTGCCGCTGCTGCTCCCGAGTCGCCGCTGTCAGATCTGTGCTGCTGCTGCGCCGACTCCGAGGCTCGGTCTCCGCTGCCCAGCGACGCAGGCGCCGCCACCGCCGCCGCCACCGCCGCCGCGCGCTGCTCGTCCGCGTGCAGGTTCATCGCTCGAGACGCTTGAAGATTCCGGAAGTGGGCTGCTCGGTTCAAGAGAAAACGAGAAAACCACGGACGAGCCGCAATCACCCAGTCACCCGAATCACTTCCCTCCGTCGAAGAACAACGGGACGCGGATAGTGCACAGCCCCGCTTCACGGACAAAGCGGGCGCTATACACTGTGCACCGCAGCTGCCTTTGGCTATTTCTTCTCATAGTGCTCGTGTGGCAATAGCTCTTAGAGCGAGGCACACACGGCAGGATGCGAAACAGCGGCGCGTCACCACCTGATGACGCTCCGCAAGCTGAGATTTGTTGCAGGCTCAAAATTGGCTGCTTGACGACAGATGGCGAAGGCGGCGACGACGAAGCTGCGCGCGCGCTTGGAGCAGGTCATGCGGCGCGACCTGCGCGCGTCGGCTGCTCCGGCGACTGTGGACGAAGACGCGCTGCGGCGTCGCATCGACGACTACTACCTGCCGATCTTCCGGTGGACGAGCGCGCTCGTGGACGCGACGCAGCGCAAGCTGCGCACTGCGTCCCCTTCGACGACAACGACGACGACGACACCCCCGTCGTGTGTGATTGTGGGCTTGAGCTGCGTGCAGGGCGGCGGCAAGACAACGATCGCCAAGTACCTCGAGGAGCTGCTCGAGCTCACGGGCAAGAGGTGTGTGGTCGTCTCGCTCGACGACGTGTACCTCACGAGGAGCGAGCAGGTCGCGCTCGCGCAGGCAAACCCGGAGAACCCATTGCTGCAGGTATGGATATCTAAGGCGTCGATGCGATCTGTTCCATAGGACGCGATCTTCGGCGTAACTGACAGGTCCGTGTTCTGCCCGGTGGCGTAGTATCGCGGCAACCCGGGCACGCAGGACGTGAAGCTGCTTATGGAGCTCGTCAAGGAGTGCAAGTCGTCGCGCGGCGAGATCCTCGTGCCGCGATACGACAAGTCGCTGCACGGCGGACGCGGCGACCGCGCTCCGACGTCCGAGTGGGTCAGGAAGCAAGGTGCTGAGTCGTTACCTGTGGTTGGCAACGTGCAGGTGGACGGCGCGCTCGATCTCACATCGAACTGTGCTCTGTGGCTGGCACAACTGTCGCTTAGGTCCGATCGACGTGCTGCTCATCGAAGGCTGGTGCATGGGCTTCCAGGCGCTCGCCTCCAGCGATCACCTCAGGTGCGTTGACACAGGCGGCAACTTCACGCCCCATCAATCGCCTGACCGCCTGCGCTGAACCCCATTTCCTCCGATGCGTATGCAGCCCGCACTTGAAGCCGATCAACGCCGCGCTGCGAGATTTCGAGCAGTTGTACGAGCAGCTCGACGGACTGATCACGATCAAGGTTGGCGACCTCGACTGGATCTACAAGTGCGTCGTCTGTTTCACTTCTCTTTGCTGCGTGTGGATCGCAACACTCTGAGCAAGCTAACGAGCACCTCGCATGCAGGTGGCGCGATGAGCAGGAGCAGCACTTGCGCGCAGCGAACAAGCCCGCACTGTCGACTGAGCAGGTGCGCGACTTTGTCGACCGCTTCATGCCGGCGTACCAGGCGTACTTGGGGCCGCTCTACGCGACGTCGAGCGATGGAGAAGGCGCACCGCCACTCGCTGGGGCTGCTCGCAGCGGCGGTACACGCGCGCCGGCGTCGAGCACGCTCGCCACGCTGCCGCAGCTGGCGGTGGAGATCGACGACGCGCGGCTGCCGCTTCGGAGCTCGTCGTGATTCTGCGACTCAGACAGAGCGGAGGAAGAATCAAGTGAATGCTCAAAATTCAGGAAGCGGTGTCGAAGCCATCACCGATAACATTTAAAAACCATGCCGACAAGCCGTCCATCCTAAAAGCGCAATCTTGCACCCGCTGCGGATTTTGCTCACACAGCAAGCAGTCTAGCGCAGTGCTGAGGTTATAATGCGATGCTCTGCGCTTTGGATCGCGGAATTTAGGCTCTGGGAGGCGAAAAGTGAGAAATTCAGGAAAAGCAGCTGGAAGAAAGAACGGGTGGAACCAAACCAAGAGCTCCATTTCGCAGCTGCACGCACGGGCATTGCGCACGCGGCGAGCTCCACATCGCTTCTCTGTTCTTCCTGCGGACGCCAGAGACGCACTCGAGGCACTCGCTCATCCACGCACGCAGCAGCAGCAGCAGCAGCAGCTTGTCCGGCTCAAGCAGCCTCTCGCACGTGCACACACACCCGACAGGCAGACAGCACGCAGCAGCGATGGAGCGCTACCAGAAGCTCGAGAAGATCGGCGAAGGCACGTACGGCGTGGTGTACAAAGCCAAGGACCGCGTGACGGGCGAGGTGATCGCGCTCAAGAAGATCCGGCTCGAGGCCGAGGACGAGGGCATCCCGTCCACGGCGATCCGCGAGATCTCGCTGCTCAAGGAGCTGCAGCACTGCAACATCGTGCGCCTGTACAACATCGTGCACACGGAGCGCAAGCTCACGCTCGTGTTCGAGTACCTGGACCAGGACCTGAAGAAGTACCTGGACGTGTGCGAGAAGGGTCTGGAGCGGCCGATTCTCAAGGTGCGATCTTTTGTATACCCGTTGTCGTACTGTGCGTCTTTTTGCATGCGTTCGAGAGCGCTGCTGCTGCGTCGGCGGCGTTGTGCTCGTGCTCATTGTGCTGTTGTCGCCGTGCTGTCGTTTGTGCAGTCGTTCCTGTACCAGCTTCTGCGCGGCATCGCGTACTGTCACCAGCACCGCGTGCTACACCGGTAGGTGCTTGCAGCAATCGAAGGCGATTCGTTGGGGCTGCACACGGAGCTTTGTGTCCGATTGCCGAGAGCGACGAGGACTAACTGAGTGCGCGTCATGCTGTATCTATCGGATGTTGTTTTGGCAACTCGCAGCGATTTGAAGCCGCAGAACCTGCTCATCAACCGCGAAGGTGAGCTGAAGCTCGCTGACTTTGGGCTTGCGCGCGCATTCGGCATCCCAGTGCGAAGGTGCGGCTGTGCTGTCCGTATTGCTTGGCTGCGTCGTCTCGCTCGTGGCTCTGAGTTGTGACTGTGGTACTTTGTGTGGAGTAGCTACACGCATGAGGTCGTGACGCTCTGGTACCGCGCACCGGATGTGCTCATGGGCTCTCGGTACGTCTCGCGCCGATCCTGATGTATCTGTGTTGATTGGCATCTTGCTACTGGCGATTGCGAGTTGGTGCTAACGCCTGAGTGTGTGCGTCGTGCGAATAGAAAATACTCGACGCCGGTGGACATCTGGAGCGTCGGGTGCATTTTTGCCGAGATGGCGAACGGCGGGCCGCTCTTCGCGGGCACGTCCGAGACGGACCAGCTCGACCGCATCTTCCGTCTGCTTGGCACGCCGAGCGTCGATATTTACCCGTCGATTGTTGATCTTCCGGACTACCGAGTACGTGTTGCTGCTGCTCGAGCTTGACGCCTGTTGCTGAACGCTCGCGCTGCTTCCTTGTGCTCGTGTGCTGGACTAACGCTGGTGTCGCAATGCTGCGTATGCTTGTCCGTTTGTCGCATGTGCAGCGAGACTTTCCGGTGTACCCGATGCCTGAGAGCCTGAGCCACCTGGTGCCGACGCTGGAGCAAGACGGTGTGGACCTCCTGGAGCAGATGCTGCAGTACGACCCGGCGAAGCGCATCACTGCGGCGGACGCGATGAAGCACCCGTACTTTAGCGATCTGTCGCCCACGCTGATCGAGAACAAATGAGCGAAGAGAAGAGAAAAGAAGAGAAGAGAAGCTCTTGGCCATAGACAGATGACGCAGTGCTGAGCGAAGAGAGAAAGAGAGAGTGAGAGAGAGAGATGCGAACGAAGCTCTCTCCTCTCTCTCTCTTGCTGTTGCGTCGTATTAGCTGTCGCTTTTGTTTCTTAGTTCGAGTGGCGGGCGATGTATCCTGTTTGGTAAGTAGGCATGTCAGTTGGGAGGCTTGTGGTGTTCATAGCAACGCGAAGCGATTGAAACGGAGCAGGGAGTCTTGAGTGTCATCGTGCAGGAGGTTCTTTGACGTCCATTTGAACCAGCTTGTCACGACAATGAGTTCCCACTCTTCATTGGCCAAAAAGGAGGCGATGCTTTGGCGCCGTGTATTGGCTGAAACTCAATGGCGACTCGGCGCGTTCCTGCGTGTTGAGTGGGTGAGCTGTCATTTGAGCTCATTCCGCTGCGACGCCGACCTCGAGCCCTTCGTTCCTCCCATCGACAGCTCTCGTGATGCAGGCACTCGGCGACGCAGAGCCCGCGTCTGCGCAGCACTCGGACGCGCAGACGCCCGAGTCCGCCATCGCCGCCGGCTCGCGCAAGCGCAAGAAGACGACGGCGTCGGCGGCGTCACCGAACGACAAGAAGGCTGGCGGCGCGAGCAAGGAGCTCACGCTTGACCAGAAGGCGATCGTGCGCATGAACGTGAGCCGCGAGACCGCGGACGGCGTCGTCAAGTGCGGCTACTGCGAGAAGGAGATCACGTCGAAGAACGTCGACCGTTGGGGCTCGCACCTGCGCGGGTGTGTCAAGACGCCCGACGACATCAAGCTCCAGATCATGCCGAGCCGCGCTGGGGCGGCGGCGGCGGCGGCTGCCAGCGGCGCTTCGGCTGGTGGCTTTGCTGGTGGCAGCGGCGCTGCTATTGGTGCGGCAGGTCACAGTCTTCTGCACGCGCACCACAGCCAGCTGGGAGGCGCCAACCCGCCGGCTGGTGCGTACACGGCGCACACGAACTCGTACAACGAGGTGTTCAAAGTGCACGTGTCCAAGGACTACATGAAGTTCAACGCCGCGCACTTCATCGCCTACAAGGTACAGCGAGGCAACCTGGTGCTTACTGCTAAAGCGCTGCTCTGTGAACTCACCGTGTCGTTGTGTAACCCCGTGTCGCTGGTGTCGAGCAGGGCTTCCGAGAAAAACTGCATGGCCACAACTACCGTCTGGCGGTGACCATCACCGGCGCCGTGGGCTCTGACGGCTACGTGGTCGACTTCGGGGAGATCAAAAAGATCTCGCGCGTGATCTGCAAGGACCTGAACGAGTCGTTCCTCGTGCCGATGCACAGCGACGCGCTCAAGGTACGGCGAGCGAGCTGTGTGCTTGTGCTGAGCTTGCAGCTTTGCAGACAACCCAGGACTGATCATGCTGCGTGTGTGTGTATACGTGCTGCTCGTTGTGCAGATCACGTTCGATGGCACGAACGTGCATATTCTCACGGAGGACCAAGCCAAGTTCAGGTGAGTGCACTCTCTCTCATTCTGGTTGGTTCTTTGGAGAGATGTGGCTCTGACTTGGATGTCTTTGGACATGCGATCGCAGCTTCCCGAAGGCTGACTGCTCGCTGCTGCCGATCGTGCACTCGTCTGCGGAAGAGCTCGCCATCTACATTGTGCGTCTTGCGCTGCGTCCTTCCTCTGTGGTTATCTCGGCAGTGACTCACCATTTGTCTCCGTGTGCAATAGAGCAACCAAATCGTGGACGCGTTCACTCTCGTCGCGCTCTTGGTACGCTCGGAGCACACCTCTTGTTGCCTTTTGTTTCCATTGAAATCTTATGTCTGTGTGCGTTTGCTCTGCCTCTCGCATGATCAGGAACGCGGCGTCCGCAAGCTTGAGGTGAGCATCTCGGAGGCGAACCAGCAATTCGCATCCTACGAGCGCTCGATCCTCGGATAAGCGAGTGCATATTGAGGGCTTCTGGGCTGCTCTCAGAGAAGGGCGACTTTCGTGAAGCGGATGGAGAACGAAAAGAAGCGCGTTACCATCCTGAGTGCGAGGATTTAAACGGATTCTGCATTGAAAAGCTGCTGCCTGTGCGAATGGACGAGAGAACACACACGCACTCGCTGTGCTGCGTTTGAATGAGTTGCGTCGACTTGATGAGCGCGTTGTGTATTTCAGGACGCGATCAGTTGCAGATCACTTGCCTTCCAAGGGTCGCGAGCTCGCGCGAGAGTCGCTCGCTCTCCACGCTGACAGCGCTGCGCTCATTGCAGCTCGCGCTTCGATGAGCTGGACTCAATGGCGCGCTGGGCTTCTGTGTCTCTGGGTGATAGGTGCGCTCTGCGGCTGCAAGGTGACGGCGCAACCCTCGGCTTCTCCATGCGTCCAAGCGGCGCCGCGTCTCCTGCTGCACGACCAAAGAGAGCAGCTCTGCCGATCGGTTGCTGAGATATCGAGCACCGCGCCGGCGCTGTGTGCGTCCGCCGCCCTGCGAGCGACGAGCGCGTTCCCAGCGACAACGAAGCAGCAGCGCGCAGACATGGTGGTCCAGCTGTGCTCTGGTGCGAGCGACACTGGTCCGGCGTCCTGTTGGCTGGCATTCCCGTACCAAGTCCGCCAGCAAGTCGACTGGACTCCAACGCTGCTCGGCATTTGTCAAGACGCACGCGACACGAAGCCCGCAGAGTGCTTTCTCAAGTGGCGAAAGCTCACCGCGTTCGTACCCAGGCATGTGTTGCAGGAGTCCGCGCCGATCATCGCTGAGCTCTGCACGGCGTTCCAGGGAGATGTCGACGCGCTTGCTGCGTGTGTTCAACGAGCTCCACCCGCGCTCAGCCCACTGCTGCGCTTCGAAGTGTGTCGGTACGCTGTGTCGCTGGATCGGATCTCAGCAATCAGTGCGTGTGCAAGCCAGCTCGTCGGTCGCAACGTGCCTGCAACAGTCGTGTCACGCGTGTGTGCGCATGCCAGTGAGGATGCAAGTCCGCACGAATGCGCGACTGCGGCTGCTCGACAACTGCATTGGATGGATGAGGACTCGGCTGCGCATCTCTGCGAGCGCTCAAGCTCAGCGGAACCAGTGCGCTGTGCCGTCGAACTGCGCCACGCTTTGGGCACTCGGACCGCTGATCGAGAGTCAAAGACGACCAGTGCTTTGGCTGTCGCTCAGCTCTGTCACGAGGCTCGCAATGCGTCACTGGTTGTCTCCTGCGTTACCAAAATGCCAACAAAAGCCTTCAGTCTCGCCCAGCTCGCTCGATTGTGCTCGAGTCCAGCGAGCGATGCGGATGCCCTTGGATCTCCAGCGCTCGCTCCCCAGTGTGTTGCACGAGCGAAGCAGGTATTTGGATTCTTCACGTTCTCCGCGATCGACAGAGAGTCGGCAGACTTGATGTTCAGCCTCTGCGAAGCCTCCACCTCGACTGCGCCGATCGACTGCATGGTCTCGGTTCAGCACGACCAAACCCTCTCCAAGTGGCAGCGTGCGCAACTGTGCCGCCAAGCGCAATCTGTTAGCCCTCAGCAGTGCTACGCCAAGCTTAGCCACCTCATCCACGCGAAGAAAATCTCTGTCGCGGATGCTCTCGCACTCTGCGGACAAGCAACGTCGCTAGCTCCGGCGCAGTGCGTCGCAGACCTGACGCGATCGGCTTCGACATCGTTCATTGAACGCTTCGCTGCCGTGCTCTGCGACCGAGCCAACAGTTCTGCTCCAGTGAGATGCTACCGCAACGCACCGAGCGCGTTCTCAGACGAAGCAAAAGCGGCGCTCTGCCAGCACGCAGACTCGGAGGCGCCTGCAGACTGCGCGCTGAATCACGCGACGCGGATCCCGAGCGCAGTGGAGAAAGCCCGGCTCTGCCATCGCGCGCAGTCAACGGCGCCTGCCACCTGCGCGATGGCTGCACCGTTCGGGATGAAAGTCGCAGATCTCATCGCGCTGTGCCGCTTTGCCCGCAGCGATCACCCTGCGAGATGCGCTCGAGGCATCTCCGCTTCTTCCCAGGTATCCTGGGCGATGGTCGCTGAGCTCTGCGTTGGTGCGGTATCGACGACGCCAGCAAACTGCTTGGCTCAGCACATTCGCCAGCGAAGGTTTGTCACGCGAGCGCTGGTGGACGAATGCCGCCTCGCAGTGCCAACCCCAGCATCGCTTGAGATCGCCCAAGTGTCGTACGAGTGCAGCCAGCTTGTCCCAAACTGCCTCCTGACGATCCACTTGCGACTCCACGACCAGTTTGGAGAAGAGATGCTAGCTTGGAACGGCGGCTACCTCTACGTCAGCGCGACGCCGACAGACAAGTCGACTCTGGAAGCTTCCTTGCCTGATCGAGTGCTCCGAGGTCAGTCGCATGCGCTGATAATCAACGGATCTGCAATCTTCCGAGACATCTCGTTCGCTGAGGCTGGCGAGTTCATCATCGCTTTCAGCTCGTCTTCAGCGTCGCCACGCATCGACGTCGCCGAGAAGATCGCGCGCATCCGGATCCACGAAGACAGGCAAGAGCAACTCCGCGTGCGGCGCTGCAACGCGCTCTTCTCGCGCCTTGAGTGCAGCGCCGCGACATCGCCAGAACCCTACGACGAGGATCACTCGACCACCATCACGCCAGCAGAGCAGCAGCTTCAATTCCTCGAGCTGTCGAACCGTCGCTACTTGGATGCGCTTGGATGCCAGTCGTACTGGCAGGAGCACGTGGGCGGGCTGCATCTTCAAGGAGCGACGTCGACACGCTTTATCTTTGCGATCCATCGCGCCGCCTACCAGTTTCTCACGTACGTCAGCATCGCCCTCGTCAATCGCGATGATGGCTGGCTCGCGTTCGTTCGCACCTCTGATCACCGCACTGACGCCACTGTGTCTTTCTCTCTCTTTCTCGCTCTCTCAGCGACATGAACATCCCGAGCGCCAGCATGAGCGCCTGGACGTGCCTTGGACTCGCAGAAGGCGCAACCAGGACGCAGATCCGGCGCGCGTACCACCGCAAGTCGCTCGAGTGGCATCCGGACAAGTGGTCGAGCGCCACGACCGTGAGTCTGCGCGCGCGCGTCGAGCAGGTCTACGCGCTCGTCACGCGCGCGTACAACGATCTCGCTCGTGGCGCAGTCGTGGCCGGAGCGTCATCTGCGCGAGCGCCGTGACGCCATAATGCGGAGTGTTGCTGCGCCAGGTTCCTCAGCTTTCGCTGAACTTCAACGCCTGAGTTAGTGTGGTGCTGAGCCAAACTTCAACTCTCAAAGCCATCAGTGGTGTGGCCAACACCAATTTTTTAGCAAATGAGCCAATCACAGTCGAACAGAGATGCCACGTCGACGGCGTGGCGTGCTCGAATTTCGAATGCCCTGGTTTCAGTTGCCCCTTGCTTCTCGGTGGAATCCGAAACAGGCAAACGAGAAGAAGGGATTCGGCCGGTTCGTCAAAGGACAGACGACGGCGACGACAGACAGCAGTCCCCGCGGGCCGCACGACGAGAGGAGCGAGAGAGAGCATGCAGGACGTCGCGCTCAGCATCCTGCGCGGCATCCGCAATGGTTCCTACTACGGCACGAAGATCCGCGCGCCGCACGGTGCGTGGCTTTTATGGATGCGACAGCTTGCCGCTCACGAACCTTGCTTGTGCTTGAGGGTTTCCTCTACGCCGCTCTGTTCTGTGCGAGGAGTCTTGCAGCTGTGAGACTGATTTGCTGCGCGCGTGTCTGCCTGTGATCTAGCGTTCGTGATGGTCTTCCTGTTCCAGAACGGCACGCTGCGAGAGAAGCTGCGCGGCGTGGTGCGGCTCACGTTTGAGCACTCGAAGAACCTGGCCGTGTTCGTTGGCATCTACAAGGCGGTGCTCGCGCTGCTGCGCCAGACGCAGGAACTCCGAGAAGGGCCAGTGAAAGCCATTGTGGGCAAGCCCGCGGCGCACTGGCACGCGGCTGTAGCGGGCGGCGTCGGCGGATACCTCGTGTGGGGGAAGTACTCGGGCGTGAACTACCAGATCGTGATGTACCTGTTCTCGCGGGTTATCATCAGCGTCGTCAAGGTGCTCGCGGAGCGCGGCTACAAACCGTTCGCGGACCACAAGTTCAAGCAAGTGTACCCGGCGCTGGCGACCGCCGTGTGGGCGTCCGTGATGTGGCTGTACGAGAACGAGCGCTCGACGCTGCACCCGTCGCTGAGCAAGAGCATGGACTTCCTCTACGACGAGACGTGCAAGTGGACGAATGGCGTCGCAGACTTCTTGCCGTCGCCGGTCACTGCTGCGGTGGGGCTGCTGACGTGGATGCAGATTTAAGGTGTGTGCGCGCTCGCTCCTTCTTCTCTTCCCCCTCCCTGTCCGCGCGTGCGTGCGTCAATGGTGCTGGCGAATGCAAGAATGGCGTGGCAGCTCTCCGGATCTCGCGCGCGTGCGTGCGTGCGTATGTGTGTAATAAACGCATTGTGAGACGGTTCCCCCCGCACCTCGTATCACGCGCGCTCATGTGTCCCAGCCAGCCGCGCATGCGCATTTTAACGCTTGCGCTGGAACAGAGCCGTTAATCAACCAGAACGGGCGAACAGCAGCGCGCCTCTTCTCTTTCGTCATTATATCGTCGCACGCCGCCGATTGGCTGTATCGCTACGAGCAGTTGTGCTTGTTGCTTGCTGAGACGTCCCCTTGTCGCCCGTGAGCGTCTTGCTCCGGACGAGAGAGTGAAATGGTAACGGCGCGTCCAGCTGGGCAACCGATTGTGAGCGGGCGATGGCGGTGACGCAAGCCGCATCCGTCCGTTTAACACGCGCGCGCGCGCGAGCACTGCCTCGCGCATTCGTCCGCACGCGCACAAAGGGGCGCGGCGGTGTTGTGGTGCTTGTCAAACAGTGCACGTCCCACGGCTGCACGGCCGCACGGCGCGCGCGGCGTTGGCGCCGGAGCCAGCAGTCACTTTCCTTCTTCTCGGCGTCAAAAGCGCGGCGCCGTGTTCACACGTCTCAGGTTTATTTCGTCACCATTTATTCCTGCTGTCAGTATCCGCAAGTGTCATTATCCGAATCTTTTCGACTGGCCTTATTTCTGGGTTCTGATGCACTGTCCCAATGCGCAATGGCACTATAGACAAGGGTGGGACCCCTCTCGCTCTGTGACAACGAAACAAATCAATCCAAGCGATATGTGGTCGGTCACTTCAACCCATTCCATACCCTGCTCGTATCTCACCGCCGCCGCATGCGAAGCTCCGCGAGCAGCAGCAGCAGACATTCAAGAAGCTCGCGCCACCCCACGAAAACGAGGAGCGCCTGCATGCGCGGCTGCTTCAATTGGTGGCGGCGGCGGCGGGGCTGTCGTCGGGTCTGATCGCTGCTGCGGTCTCGCGCTTGTTCCCCCACGCTCGAGCGTACCCAGCCACCAAGCATGAGTTGCTGTTTTTCGCACATGCAAGCGTGTCCGCAGAAGCGAGAAGAAGAAGGCGGCGAACCCACGCACACACATGCACGCGGACTTCCATGCGCCACGCACGCTGCGTGGGGCGAGAAGCGGGCGATAGAGCCGCGCGCGCTTGTGGTGCGGATGTGGTGTGGCGTTCGAATTAGTCGATTTGGGGTTGAGTGAGCAGGTGCCGCCCCGCTCGCTTGCTCGCTCACTGACTGATGCTGGAAACGGACGACAGGCGCGCGACACGCTCGTTAGCAAGAGTCGGGGCGTTGAACAAGCCGCTTGCTTCCTTGCTTGCTTGGTTGCGCTGGGAGCCAGCAACAATAGCATTCGCCCCGGGTCCCTCCCTCCCGTCTGTGCAGTTGCCAAACCCGCCTCTGAGCGAGTGTCACTGGTTTTTCCTTCTTTCTTTCTGGTGAGACACCCGCGGCGGGCACCGTGTCAATCGGCGCAAGAGAAAGGAACCGCCTCTTGACGGAGCCGTAGACTACGGCTGTAAAATACGCTACCCAACCCCAACCAGCCCTGCTTCCATTCACACGACCAGCAGTCGTGAAAGAAAACCAGCCTCAACCTGAAACATTCCCGTAAAGTACAGTCGTCAAACGCCGCCGCTGAAACCTTCTCGTAAAATACAAGAGTCCAGTGCAGGCGATCACGAAACTTCCCCATCTGCGCCGCCATTTCGTTGCGCGAAAGCCAAACGAGCAAACAAGCAGAGCGAGCAAGGCGCGATGCGGAAGAAGCGCGCATCTGAGAAGCGCGCCGGATAGAAAAGCGACAGCAGAGTGGCCCTCTCGCGCGCCATTTGCGTTCGCTCCTCCTCCTCGGCGCAGGCAGGCAGGGACGGACCATCCGCGTAGCTCTCTGCGACCGTCTGTCCATGCGAGCAGCGTCCGCTTCAGAATCCAACTTTTGCCGTTAAAGAGAGCGCCGCACACACACGCACGCACATACACGCACGCGCGATCGCCCCACTCGCCGCATGGGCAACCACAACTCCCTCTTCCAGCAGCACAGCGCGGACTGCGACGACTGCGCACACGTACCGGCGGCAGCGAACGCCACGACCGCCGTGCGCCACCACAAGACCCGCCAGTCGCAGGAGTCGCGGCGCCGGCGCGCGAGCCAGAAGGAGCGCCGCCGCCAGAGCAACGCCACGACCACCGCCACGCGCTCGTCGCGCGGGTCGTCCTGCGCCTCAGACGAGGAGGCGGCTTCGCCGACACATGACGGCGCGAAGCATGACATGAATAGATCGGATAGGAAACAGGTCGAGTGCCACGGCTCAGCAGCTGCTGTCGCTGCTGCTGCTGTCGCTGTTGCTGCTGCTGTCGCTGACGACACCAGCGCGACCAAGATGATGCAGCACTCACTGTCCGAGTCGACCGAGTCGTCGAACGACAGCAGCAACCCGGAGATGGTGTCGCCCAGCGCGGCCGCGATGTACGCGACTGCGCGCGTGAGTGGTGGTGGCAGCTTTGGCATCGACGAAGAGGCAGAGAGCGACGCGATGAGCAGCTTGCGCCAGCGCTACCACGGCTCCGTGTCGCGTTTCGAGGAGCGCGACGATTTGCCGACGCGCGGACGAGACAACTCGGTCGTGGGCTCGATCATGAACCAGCTCGTGGGCATGCAGTGGCGCAGCTTCATCCCGTGCAGCCGAGATGAAGAAGAGGACAACGAGTCGAGTGCAGGGAAAGGGCCAGGAACAGGAACAGGAACAGGATCGGCAGCAGCACAGGAGCGAGGCAGCCCGTCGTTGTCGGCGTCGCCCATGGCGTCGTTCTTCTTCTCGTACGACGGCAAGTTCGTCATGGAGCAGAAGCACCGCGCGTTCTGGGAGCTGGTGCAGAAGCTGCTCGTGCTGAACGATGCGGTCGTGATGATCCGGCTGCTGCTCGAGTACCTCCAGCAGAACATGGACGTCGCGTCGTGCGCAGTCTTCCTCATCGACCAGAACACGCAGGTGATGTCGCGGTTCTCGCCCGACGAAACCTCCGTCTCCGGCATCGACCCTGCGCGCGGCGTGCTGGGCAAGACGCTGGCGACCCGCGAGGCGATCTGCCGAGTCAATTTCCGGAGAGAGTCGTTCTACGACGCAGAGATCGACCTCGACCAGACGTGGACAAACCAGAAGTTGCTGTCGGTGCCGCTGATTGAGAATGACGTCGTCTACGCGGTGATCCAAGCGACGACGAAGAAATCGACGCGCAAGGAGATCGACGATCTGCACGTGAAGCTGCTGTCGTGGCTCGGGCCGATTTTGGGCTCGTGCATGCGCAAGTGCATCGAGTTCCACGACGTTCTCCTGTCCGACCGCACCCAGAAGGCGCTGCTGCACATCATCAGCTCGTCGGACACGGAAGACACGGTGCTGAACTTGGTCGACGGCGTCATCGCTGGCGCGTGCCACATCACGAAAGCCGAGCGGCTGTCGCTGTTCATGGTGGACTGGGAGACCGAAGAGCTCTGGTCGCTCTCGTCGTCGTACCATGAAGAGACCCTGAGACTGCCGCTCCACGCCAGCATTCTGGGCACTGCCGCCAAGTCTCGCGTGATCATGAATGTGAGCGACCCGTCGAACGACTCTCGCTACAGCCGGATCATGGACTATCGACGAGGCGTCCAGACGCGTTGCGCACTGTACGTGCCTGTCGGTGTGCAAAACACGAAGACTGCTGGAAGCTCGCGTCCGATCGCGGTGCTCGAGATCCTGAACAAGATTGACGGCGACGAGTTCACTTTCGACGACGAGTGCGCGTTCGAAGCGTTTGCGTCGCAAGTGGCGGTGATCCTGCGCCGACGGAGCAACGAGATCGAGTACATCAAGCTGCTGGCGGACACGCGCGCGGAGAAGGTGCTGGCGCAACGTGCGAAGAGCCAGGTGAACATCCTGGAGGTGTACACCTCGTACTCGTCGACGGTCAGGAACCCGTCGGAGTGTCTGCGGAACTCGTTCATGAAGAGCCATGTACGCGATTGCGCTGCGTGTGCTAGCCAGAGCACCGAGGAGACTCGCTGCGGGCTGCACAACAAGAGCTTGGACCACGGCTCGAGCTGGTACAAGACGCTGGAGCGGCAGTTGGGCAAGTCGGGGTCGGGTCCGAGCATCCCGTCGTGGGACTTCAACGTGTTCCAGGCGGATATGGACTCGCTGCCACAGATGATCGAAGACATGTTCATGAAGTTTGACGTGCCGAAGGTGCTGGGCATCACGCCGCAGCGGATGCAGAACTTCATCATGGTGATCAAGGAGAACTACCACCCGAACCCGTTCCACAACTTTCTGCACGCGTTCTCGGTGGTGCACACTGCGTACTTGCTGCTGAGCACGACGGAGGCGGCGCGCATGCTTCGTCCGCTGGACATCGCCGGGTGTCTGATCGCCGCGCTCTGCCACGATGTAGACCACCCGGGCCACACCAACGCGTACGAGATCGAGTCTGGCTCGCAGCTGGCGATGCTGTACAGTGACGAGTCTGTGCTCGAGCGCCACCACGCGTACACGACGTTCAAGATCATGGCGAAGGAGAAGAATGCGAACATCCTGGAGAACCTGTCGCCAGCAGACTACCGCCACATCCGCAAGGTGATCATCGCTGCGATTCTGGGTACCGACATGGCTGGCCATTTCAAGTTCTGCGAGACGCTGGAGAAGACGCTGAACCCGCCAGTGCGCCACCTGTCGGCGAACACGATCGTGTCAACAAAGAAAGAGACCAAGTCGCTGGAATCCATCGTCGCGAGCAGCAACGACAAGGGCAGCAGCAGCAGCAGCTCGGAGATCCGCAGCGTGCTGCGCGAAGCGGTGTTCCAGAGCGAGGGCTCGGCTGCGAACACGCCGCGCAACTCGAACTCGAGTTCATCCATGGGCTTCTGCTACCCGAAGACGTTCTCCGGCTCGTCGCAGTCGTCCTGCTCGCGCGAGATGGGCAACGGCTGGGTGTTCAACGGCACGGTCGACGAGCGCATCTTCGTCGTGAAGACGATCGTGCACGCGAGCGATCTGTCCGGTCAGGTGTTCTCGAAGCCCGTGGCGCTCAAGTGGAGCAACATGATCTCGAAGGAGTTTGCGTACCAGGCGCTGCTCGAGCAGGCGGAGAACCACCCAGTGTCGTACCACCACTTGAACGACCCGCTGCAGATGGTCGAAGGTCAGCTCTTTTTCGCGCAGAAGATCGTGTCGCCTCTCTGGGACTTGATGCAGGTCATGTTTCCTGAGACCGAGGTGTGCGTGAAGAACTTGGCGCAGAACGTCGCGCACTACGAGCAAGAGCTGCAGCGGCTCAAGTTCTCTCAGGTCGAAGAGGCGCGTCGCGTGAGCGAGGCGATGCCGGTGCCCTTCATGTATCAGGAGGACGAAGGTTTGGCCGTCCCGGGTCTGGCCAAGTGCACCCCCGCTCGCTTCAACTCGTTCCGAGTGATCCGCGAGGACTCGGACAGCCTGGACGAAGGCGACGACACGTTCCTCGGCGACGCTTCGATCCGCGAGTTTGCGGCGGCAGCGATCGATGCGATCGAGAAGTCGCGAGACACGCCGTTCGCGCGTTCACGACGAGGCTCGGACTCGAGCGACGAGGACGACGATGAGGACGACGAGACCGATCTGGTGCAGATTGTGGGTGACGAGCGTGACGCGGTTGCGTTCCTGAAGCAGGCGTCCTGAGAGCGAGCGTGGGATGCGAACGCGCATCTCGAAACGCAGATGTTCTGAGGTTGTCGAGCAGGCATTGAGAAACGATAGGAAAGCGAGAGCGAACAGATAGGTAGGAAACACACACTAAAGTACAAATAATGTTATGTCGCGCTCGAAAGGCGCTTGCGAAAGGAAAATCCCAAGTGCTCAAGGACGGGAAATGACGGAGACACTGGTGGCTCGCTACGAACTTCGCTCGCAGCGGATGCAGAGCTTCGCCCTCATCTGGAAGTCGTCGGCGCAGAAGAAGCCCCCGCAGCAGCTGCACTCGAGCCCCTGCGTGAAGAACGCGAACACGGCGTGGCAGCCGGTCGAGTTGCAGTACCACTCGGGGCGATCTGGAAACTCTAGCGCGGCTTTCACATTCTCGGACTCAGCTGCAGACTGGTTGCTGCTCTCTCGGACGCTCTCACCTTTGATGGACAAGAACAGGTCTGCGAGCTGCTCGAAGAAGCCCTGCTTGTTGCACTCTTCGCCGTCCTTGTCGTTGAGCTCCTTGCTCTGGAGCTGCTGACTCTCGACTGAGTCCGCATCTGCCGGAAATGGCGGCAGCTCAGATGTGCTACCGCTCAAGCTGCTCCGTCGACTCGAGCTCATTGTCGTCGCTGTCATCGCGCCGCTGGAGTTGCGAAAGCGGTAGCTGCTCTCCGACAACTTTGCCTGCTCACTCTCTGTGAAGTGTCCCTCCTTCGAAGAGCTCTCGCTGTCAACAGACGAGTCCTCATAGTCACTCCCGCTTCGCCGCCGCTCCTGCAGGCTCGCATAGTTGCTGCGGAACATGTGCGGACACTGGTGCTTGGCGATGCAGTCTGCATACGGTCGGCTGCAGTACGTGAACACACACTGCGGACAGGTTTCTTTGCCGAACGCGAGCTTGTCGATCTTGGTGTTGCAGAACAGACAGATATCCTTCTCAAGCACGAGGCGAGCCGCTGTGGTGTCTCGGAATCGCCAGTTGTGCGCAGTCTCAAGCGGCGTGAGTCCTTCAAAGCTGCCGTTCCAGCGTCCTCCAAGGATCGACTCGTCGGCGCCGTAGCACAGCAGCAGGCGGATCATGTCGGGCTGGTTGCGGATCACACTGAAGTGCAGCGGCGTCAGGTTCGCGTCGTCGACATTGTTCACATCCGCGCCGCAGCGCTCGATCGCAAAGTACGCAATCGAGACCCGACCGTACCAGATCGCGAAGTGGAGGATCTCGTTTGCTAGCACGAGGCAGTACTCGGGACACGGACGATTGCTGATGAGCTCTTGCCAGTACTGGAACACATGGCGAAAGTTGTGCGAGATGATCGCGCCAGCGAGCTGCGGCGGCAGCGTGCGGTGCCGATCGAAAGTCTTCGGAGGCGCAGGCTGCCCGCTCGACTCGTTCTGGTGCGTGCTCAGCAGGAAGTGCGCGCGCGAGATGTGCGCAGTCGTGTCTTCGTCGCGCACCAGCGGGTTGGCTTTGAATGACAGCGCCTTGAGAATTGCTTGGTACGGGTCGATCTGCCGAACGAGCGGCTTGAACTCCTTGAGGAAGTCTTCGAAAGTCATGCACATCAGCTTGGACTCCAGGAGCTGCATCCACACACAGTGGATTTCGTATAAGTCAGTCAGCTCGGAAACAGCACACAACGACGAACAAGAGCCACCAGTTCCCATCGACACACCTTTAAGATCGCGAGCCCTATCCGAAGGAAAATGTCCTGGACGCCGACGAAGAAGAGATCGAAGATCGCGCACGCGAGGTCGGTTTTCGTCGACAGTGAAAACTGGTCCGTTCCCAATCACAAAGCAAAGCGAATGTGCGTGTCAGGTTCCCATATTCTCATAATCAACCATGGCAACTTGCGAGTGTCTTTTGTCACGTACCAGAGTCGTGAACCACTCGATGCCATACATCGGGATGACGAAGCCCTGCGCCAGCAAGTGCGCGTGGAGATCCGGCAGCTCGCGCTGGAACATCAAGTTGAAATGCTCGAGGTAATCGTCGAGAAACGTCGAGCTGCGCTGATAAATCTACAGCCCGAGGAACACATTCCCACCATGATCCGAGAGTTTAGATGTCGCGTTAGGCAACAGAGCGCAAAACGACAGCTCGACAGCCTCACCCTCGCGAGATGCCGCTTCTTCAGCAGATACAGGAACAGCGCGTACGCGTCAGCCTCCTCCAGTCCTTCGACGAGAAAAAGCGCCGCGATGAAGTTCATTCCCTGGCAGTAGCCGTCCTCCGCCTCGGAGATCGCGTTCAAAACGCGGAAGAGCGAACCCTGCTGCGCGCCAATGTCCTTATCCGGCAGGTAGCTGCGCTCAAAGATGCTGAAGGTGCGCGTCACGTCGCGCTGGATCATCCCCGAGCGCTGATAATCTGGCGTGGAAATCTACTCATCATCACACAGCGTTGTCCGAGAATTAGATCCTGCTGAGAGAAAAGTCGGTATAGGAATCCACAAACTCCACGCGCGCACGCACCAGATAGAAGATCTCGCGGTGGCGCTGGATGAACGCCTTCGGGAGCGCTTTCATCTTCATCCACTGGATGCCGTGCGTGAGCGAGATGAGCAGCTGGCGCTCGTGCTCGTTCGTGAAGTTGAACTGCTTCACGATGTTCCGCCAGAAGAACTGGCGCCTCACGGCTCCATTCGCGCCGTTGAAGCTGCCACCACCGCCGCTACTGTTCCCGTTGTTGGCGTAGATGCCAGGGCTGAGCGCGAGTGCGGTGACCTCAGCGCTGCTCAGCGAGTTGACGCTGCTCGTGCGGCTGCTGCTCAGCGAGCTCTTGTCCTCGCTCGACACTCGCTGGCTCTGCTGCGTCTCTCTGTCGTCGCTAGCGCTGCTCCCGCCATCTGCCTGCTGTTTCGCTCCATGAACGTGACGTGCGTAGCTCTTCGGCTTGTTGCTGTTCTCTGTCCCGTCGCCCTCAGCTCCTCTCGACGGCGCCACCTCGCTGATCACCGTCATCCCGGCGCTGCTGCTGCTGCTCGTCGTCGTCGTCGTCGTCGTCGTCATCGTCGCTGTGCTCGCGTACGTCCCATCGATCGCGATCGTGAAGCACCTCGTGGCGCTAAAGTCTGCGCGCTTGACGCTGCTGCTGCTGCTGCTGAGGCTCTTGCTCGGTCCTCCAGGCGGCATCTCGCTTCTCTTCTCGTGCACACTGGGTAGTCAATAACAGTGCGTGCGTGTGTGGTAGGGGATCTCCCTCGCCTCTCTCACTCACTCCTAATCGCGGTCGTGTCACAGAACCCTCACGGCCGCTTCGTCTCCGTCGCGCTGCCTGCCTGCCTTCCTGTCGTTATCTTGTGCGCATGGGCTCGGGTGTTGGCTGCTGTCTGCTTGTATCTCTTCGCAACGCCGTTTCCGAAGCGAGTGGTTTCAGCGAGAGAAAAGCTTGCGCTTTGTCGCTTTTCCTCCAATCACAGGAGCGTATCATTCCGAGTCCGCCTTCTACTGGCTACCAAAAGCGTCGCAAACCACGATTTCCGCGAATCAATTCTCTGAAAGCCAAGTTGAAGCTTGCTGATTGGATGCTGAGTCGGGAAATGTTGGATCATCAAGGACCCACACACAGGTGTGAGGCGCAAAGTAGGTCCGCGGTGTGGCGCGTTGAAAGGGAGGCGGAGCGCTTCGCATTGACACGGCAAGGAGAGAAGGCGGAGGAAGATGACGGATCCGACGTTCAAAGGCGCGCGCGGCGCGGCGGCGGGCGGCAGCAGCAGCGACCCTCAGGGCTCCGGCGCCAGCAGCGGCGGCAACGCGGCGCGCGAGAAGCCGCACCTGAAGCCGCAGGTCGTGCGCATCGAAGTGCTGGGCGACGAGAAAGTGGGCAAGACGTCGCTCATCTGCTCGCTCGTGTCCCGCCACTACAGCGAAAAGGTGCCGTCCGTGCTGCTCAATGTGCAGATCCCGGCCGAGGAGAGCGATGAGAACGTGATCATCTCGATCACCGACACTTCCTGTACGTCTCGCGTGTGTTGATGTGTGTATGCGGCTGTTCGTAAGGCTCGAAGGGCTCGTTCTCATCGAGAGTATGGTGGTGGTGTTATGTGTCGGCGCAGCCCGCGTGTCCGACCTCATGCGCGTTGCGAGCGCCACGAAGCGCAGCGATGCGATCCTGCTCGTGTACGACCTCACGCGTCCAGAGACGTTCCAGCGGCTGCGCAGATGGCTCGACTTCATCGCGCGCCACCGCGAGGTGCCGGTCGTGCTCGTCGCGAACAAGAAGGACATCAATGTCGTGACGCCCGAAGGCTCGTATGCGAACCAAGTGCGGACGCTCGTACAGTCATATCCGGTACGCTTGCTGTGATATGGTGGCGATGCTGAGCTGTCTGTAGAGCATATTCACACACTCGATCATGTTTATGTCGCAGTTTGTTGTCGCTGGCGTCGAGAGCTCGGCGAAGAACTTTGCGGAAGTCGCGAACGCGTTCTACTTGGCACAGAAGGCGGTCCTGTACCCGACGGAGCCGCTCTACAACGTCAAGAAGAAGCAGCTGGAGCCGAGATGCCTCAAGGCAATCAAGCGCACATTCCGCCTCTACAACCGCGATCGCAACGGCATTCTGAGCCGTGAAGAGCTGAACGAATACCAGCACGACTGCTTCGGCATGCGGCTGCTGACGACCGAGATGGACACGATGATGGAGTTCCTCGCGTCCGCGATCCCCGAAGGTGTCGCTGCGAACGGCAACGGCATCTTCCTTGAGGGCTTCCAGTACTTGTGGCAGCTCTTCATCGACCGCCACCGTCCCGAGTCCTGCTGGCAGGTGCTGCGCAGCCTCGGGTACAACAACGAGCTGCATCTGGAGATCCCTGCTGAGCGGATTGGGCTCCCGCCGTTTGAAGACGACCAGTCTGCGCAGCTCACGGCGCAGGCGATCGAGTTCGTCACGAACTTGTTCCGACAGTTTGACGCGAACAAGGACGGGAACCTGCGCGAAGAAGAGATCGACGACATCTTCTCGATCTGCGAGGACGAGCAGGCACCGTGGAAGACGTGCTCGGCGATCGCGTCGCCGCTGCTATACAAGACTGCGCTCGTGGACGGCAAGCCCGCGCTCCCGCTGTCCTCGTGGCTCGCGTGCTGGAGCTTCCTCGCGCAAGAGAACCCGTCCAAGCTGCTCGAGACGCTCTACTACCTGGGCTACAACGACAAGCTCTTCCCAGCGCTGGAGCTCACAAAGTAGGTGTCTGCGTTGTGTCTCTGTCTGTTGTGCGTTCTGTGTGGTGGGGTTTGTATCAACTGTCTGTTGGGTGGTGTTTACTGCAGGAGTCGAGGACTGACGCGCGAGGTGAACAAGATCGAGCGCAACGTGGTCACGTGTTACATCTACGGCTCGGCGTTTGCCGGTAAGAGTGCGTTCGTCGATGCGTTCGTGGAGCGCAAGGCGCCGGCGCCGATGGCAGACGGCGACGACGACGAGACAATCTTGCGTGGGATCAGCGCTGTTCTCGACAGGGACGCAACAAAGTACTTGCTGGTGCGTACTCTGTTCGAGACTCTTCCTCTGGAGGTGATGCAGAGCTGAACAGAATGCCTTCTTTGTCGCGAAACACAGATCACCCAGGAGATCACGGAGAATGAGATCGAGAAGAAAGCCGACGTCCTGTGCATCCTGTTCGACCCGGAGGAGCCTGAGAGCCTCGCGTTTGCAGAGGAAGAGTTCAAGAAACTCCCCGAGTCGATCCCGCGTGTCGTGATCGCGTTCAAACAGGGCGGAGCGAAAGCTTCCGAGCCAGCTGCTGCTGCTGCTTCGGTTGCTGACGGTGGAAATGGTGGCGATCTCGCGACCGAGGCGATACTCAAGCAGTTCCCGACGTCGTTCCTGTGTGACGACGAGAGCAAAGTCCAGGGCGCGATCACGCTGCTCGTGCGCACCGCGCTGCGTCCGTACGTACCCAGTGTATCATGTTGAGTCGTCAGATCTGATGGGTGATGGATTGAGGTTTCTGACGAAGCTATCTATCTGTCTCCTGTGTTTTGACGAAATGGCTCTGACAGACCGAAGAACGCGCGGCGCAAGAACGGCAATGCGCTGGGCACGTCCATGAAGATCGCAGTGGTGGGTCTGGTGGTCGTTGGCATCGCGGGTCTCGTCGCGAAGAACCAGAAAGAGGTGAAGGACATCGTCGAGTCGGCAGGCGACTTCATCAACGCCTTCTGGCATTCCAAGTTCGCGAGCAACACGGGAACGGTGGCAGCAGCGACCAGCTAGAGTGCGCGCCTCCAGTAGCAAAGTCGAGGATGGAGGATGGATGGGTGGGCAAATGAATGGAGTCTTGTAGATTGCACCTGAATTTGCTCGTCTCCGAACCGAGCGAGCTCTGCTTCAACGATGGCGCACTGCAACTGCCGCGCGTGTTGGTGCCGCGAACGCTGCGTCTTCTTTCGCTACTCGGCAGATCGCATATTCTGGACGGAGGCATCATCACGATGATCAGATAAATCAGGTCGTGGTGATTATGTTTCCTCGCTCGTCTTGATCGACGGCTCACGAGTGTATTACCTTCGACAGGCGCGTCGCTGGGAAAAAGCGGTCTTTCGGTGAGTGACTCGCCGCCACATAGCTACAGTATTCACTTGTGAGAGGACTCGGATGATTACGACGCCGACCGCTCCCCGCACCCCTTCGCATCATCGCTGACCAATTCCGTCTCAGCGAACAGCGCGAACATCGCGCACCGCCCCCAACCGCAGCGTTCGGTCCGACTGCAACGAGAGCGGCGCAATCCGCTATCCTTAGAAACGAGTGCTTCTTCGCGAAATGATTCGCGCTCCTCGCACCCTCGGGCGATTACGCCTTTTGGATGCACCCAGCCATCAATCCAGTCAGTCGGTCGCTCTGATAGGTGAGCTGCGTCGCACTCCCTCACCATCGCCAGCCTCGCCAGTGCTGCTCCGCTGGGTTCATTTCCAGATTCGCGCTCCGCGTTCGACCCCCGTCCGTCCAGTCAAAGTCAGCAGCTCCACCGGTCGCCCGCCAAGCGTCGCGCCGTCTCGAGAGCCAATACCCAAGCCCCCACTCACGAGTCTCCTCCTTCTCCTCCTCCGTCTCCGTCTTGTCCAGCGCAGCATCCAAAGACAGCTTTAGCTTTTGTGCGACAGCCACGCGTCCGAGCGATCTTGACTCACTGGAGAGGTTAAGAGATCAACACACGATGCCGATGCTCACGCAGCGCCGACCGCCAGGTGTCGCAGACCACCTGCGCATCGACACAAGCGCCTCCGCCACTCCCGCCGCGCGGCACGCTGCTACTGCTGCTGACGACCACGACGTCAGCGCGGTCGTTTCGGGGGAGGACGATGCGCCGGCGCCGATCGAGCACATGAGTCCGCGCGGCGTCTTCCTGCTCGTCATGGCGTTCCTCGTCTTTGCCGCGTTCGTGCTCTTCGTGCTATCGGAGCTGACGCACCACCACCACCAGCAGAGCGACAGCGAAGAGGAGCACGACGCGCTGCTGCTGTTCACGGCCGAGATGCAGCGCGACGTGCACAGCGCGAGCCTGTGGGTGCTCGTGCTCGCGGTGCCGATCACGAGCGCCGCCGCGTGGTTCCCAGTCTCCATCACGCGTGCGAGCGACGGTGTCTTCCGCATCCGGTCGCCGATCACGCCGTCCTCGTCCTCGTCCTCGAGCTTGTCGCCTACGACCGTGCGCCTCAAGAGCCTGCCGCTCGTGCAGCGCGTGCTCTATCGCTTCAAGACGAACTTCTATTTCCGCGCGTACCAGACCGCCGCCTGGGTGCTCTACGGTCTGTTCTTGGTCATGGTACTCGGCTGCTCGTCGCTGCAGAGGCTGCCGGCGTCGTCGTTCTTGGCATCCACATCGCTCGGGAGCAGCCTCAAGATGCCCCTCTGCGACTTTGGCCACCGCTCGAACGTCGCGGTCGTCGCGTTCATCGCCCAGGTTCTCATGATCTCGTCGGTACTCGCGCTCGAACGCCGCCGCGACCAAGATCGCTTCCATAAACAGCAGCAACAGCGCAGCGACGGAGCTCCTCGCAAGACGGTCGACCGCTTTGTGCTGATCCTCAACAACTTCAACAACACGCTGCTGCTCGTCGGCGCGCTGCTGCTCGCGGTCGCGTCCGAGTACACGCGCCACGCCAACAGCGGCGCGAGCGACGCGTACTCGCTCACGAGCGGTCTGGGCTCGCTCGCGCTCTTTGTCACCGCGATGCTCAACACGTACGGGCTCGGCGGGCTGCTGTCGTCCAAGCGCGGCTGGCGGTTCTACCAGCCGTTCATGGGCGGCGCCAAGTTCGTGCTCTTTCAAGTGATCTCCTGGACGTGCTTTGGCGCAGGCTTGTTCGTCCAGGGACTCTACCTGCTCTCGATCGTGCTTGTCGAGATGGAGCTCTTCGTCGGCGTCATGGCACTCGCCGGCGCGCTCTTTGTGATCTCCCAGGTCGTCATGATGATGTCCGTGCTCGTGTTCCGAAGCCCGAGTGGCCCACCTCGTACAACATTGTCGACCACGAGCGCGACGCTGGCGACTGGCACCGGTAGTGCGGGCGATGAGGATGCTTCTTCGACCGTGTCGTCGTCGTCCCCAGCCGTTCCACCGTCTCAGCGAGGCTTCAATGACACGCTCCAGGCGTTCGCAGACGAGTGTCTCGGCGCGATCCTCATCGGCATGCTCGTGAATCTGCAGTGGATCCCGAGCGCGTCGTTCTTCTTCATCTACGCTGCGACGACCAACTTAGATGCACAAGGCGTGGTGATCTACGGTGCCGTGACGATCCTCGCCGAGATCTTCTTCGTGCTCTCGCGCTCGATCGCGATCCACATGCACTCGAAGGACTCGAACTACGGCAAGAACAAGGATGTGAGCGCGCTACGACCCAAGTACCTGTTCTTACCGTTTGTGTCGCTCGCGCTGCCTGGATACGCGACGTACTACCACTTCGTGTACGAGCTGGACGCGTTGCTCCCGGTTGCTGGTCTCTCAGCGTTCGTGTACCTCTACGCGTTCACGTACCGCGGCGACCCTCAGCACACTGGCGTGCGCACCAAGAGCTCGTGGATCTCGACACGTAGCACGCTCATCGAGGCGCTCGTCACATACTTCCAGGGTCGGATCATCCGCGTCGCGCCGCTGGATCCCGAGCAGAACTACGTCATGGCATTCCATCCGCACGGCGTGATGCCCACGACCGCCATGTGGCTCTTGTTCACGGAGCAGTGGCGTGCGCTCTTCCCAGGCGTGCAGCCGTGCTTGCTGACCGCCAGTGTGCTCCACCAAATCCCGCTCTCGCGCGACATCATGCAGAGCTACGGCTCGCGCGAAGTGACGCGCCAGGCGTTCACGGCGACACTCGTCGAGAGAAAGAGCGTGATGCTCGTCCCCGGCGGCCAGGCGGAGATGCTCGAGCAGCACTCGGGACGGAAAGAGGTGCGCGTCTACACGAAGCACAAGGGCTTTATCCGCGTCGCGATCGAGCATGGCACGGCGCTCGTGCCGGTGCTGAGCTTCAAGGAGGGCGAGCTGATGGATAACGTCAAGGCGCCGATGATCCAGCGCTGGTTCGTCAAGAACCTCGCGTTTCCGTTCCCGTACTTCCCGTACGGCCGCGGGCTGCTGCCAATCCCACGCAAAGTGGACACGACGGTTGTCGTCGGCGCCGCGATCCCCGTGCCAAAGATCGCGACTCCAACTGCTGAAGACGTCGACAAGATCCACGCGCAGTACTTTGCGGCGCTGGAAGAGATGTTCCACACGTACAAGCAGGAAGCCAACTGCGCAGATTACAAGCTCGTGCTCATTTAGAAACAGAGCTCGGTCAGTCAGTCGGACGTCCAACGCATCCATGACAGCCATTCATGAAATATATAACGATATGCACTTGCACCTTGTCGACCTTGACTCGACAATTTCAAAAGCGTTGGCTTGGATTCATCCGACAACACATGCACCATTCCCACCTCATGGAGGTCACGCCACTGCCTTGAGCACACTCGCGAGGCTCTCGAAGCGATCGCGACGCTGCGATTGGTCTGGAAACTGCTCCCAGACCGCCATGATCTGCGTCGCAACTTTGTTCAGATCTGCCGGCACACTTCGGCTGTACTTCTGCGCGTACTGGTCCCACGTCTGCGGCGGAATGAGCGCTGCGAACGCCAAGAGGATGCACGCGCGCCACTTGCTGAGACTCGCCTCCCACCCACTGAACAGCTGCGAGTTTGTAGGCGACTCGCTCAGCGCCACCGAGGCTTCCTGCACTTCTTCGTACGCGGTTGTGAACGCCGGCTCGCAGCAGATCGCGTGGTAGAAAGTCGAATCGCACGGCGGCAGCGACGCATTCCAGGCAATGAGCGCCTTTTGGAGTGGCTCCGGGAGCTCACTCGGGTCCTCGCCCCCGATGACAGCCGCCACTGCCTGGTGCCCGTTCGTTTGATGCACGAGCCTCGGTGCTGCGAACTTTTGCAAGTACGAGATGCAGTCGTGCTTGCTGCTGGCAGAGAGGCTGTCGAACGCCGTCTTGCCGAGCTACAACGACAAGGGATTCACACGCACAAGAGATCAGGAGGTGGCGGCCACCGACCTTAGCGAGCAGGCGATGTAAGTGTAGGTGATCTTTCTCGGCGCTTACTGAGTTCGTGGTCGTCAGGTTTGCGCGCTTGGAGGTGATGATCTCGCGCAGCATGTCGACGGAAACCGCGTAGTTCTCGCACAAGTAGTGCAGCGGCGTGTTGCCAATCTGCTCAACAGGATGCATGCACAAAGATGTGTAATTTAATCGATAGCACGCGAGCGATTTTAGCAATGAAGGCAGTCGCGGTACGTTGTTGGCGATGTTGGGGTCTGCGCTGTGCTGGAGCATGACGCTCAGCGCGTCTGCTGCCACGGAGCTGTTCTGGCACAGGTAGTGGAACGGCGTCGCTTGGAACTGTGGCGGAACAGCGCAAGTCACATACACCGTTAGCTTCACTCGCTCTCAGCAGCGAGCTTGCACAAAAACAGCTCACTTACCTGGTTCTGGACGTTCGGGTTCGCCTTCGCGGACAGCAGCAGACGCAGCATAGCGGTGCTCACCGTCGCGTTCTCCGCCGCATAGTGCAGCGGCGTGTTCCCATCCTGGTTGACAGCAGCAGTGCAGTCACGTTCAGGACAGCATGCACGCATTGATCAGTCGGCTGGTCAGCTGCAGAAGTGAGCGTCTGGTAGAAAATGCAAGACGAGAAGCAGTCGCCACTTGCCTCGTCCACTGCGTTCACATCTGCGCGCGCACTGAGAAGCGTCTCCAGTGCCGCGACAGACCACGCGTCGTTCTCGCACAGCAAGTGCAGCGCCGTCTTCTTCGAGTCCTGTGAGTCGATGCACCATGCACACACAGAGTACCAACACGATTCATACAAATCGCAGTGAGCAAGCGTGGTACACATACGATGTGAGGCGAACTCCAACGCAGCAAGAGCTCTCGCGTCGTGCGTACGTGCGTCTGGGAGTTCACGTGCGCTTGCGCTGTCACAGCGAGCTCACGCACACTCGCGCTCAGATCCGACCCGTGCTCGTCGGCGCTGCTCCGGTTCTTGCAGAGCAAGTGGAGCGCACTCCAGCCATCCTAAACACACACAGGGAGACACACAGGGAGTCAGCGAGTCCGCCATCAGCCACATAAGACATCCGCACAGTCGCACAGCTTGCTGCTGCTGCTGCTGAAAGAACCGACTGCGCACCTCGTCGACGGCGTTGCAGTCCACGCCTGCTCGCGCAAGCAGCGCGATTCCCTGTGCGCGCACGGCGTTCGCGAGCGAGCGGTTCTCGCAGAGAAACTGCAGCGGAGTCCAACCGTCCAGCACGAGTGCCGCGACGTCCGCACGCGGCGCCTCGAGCGCCTGTTGCACGCGCTGCAGCTCGCACTCGCCCTGCACTTCCTCCCACAGCGCCGCGAGCGCCTTGCTCTGCGCCATCGTCACTTGCTCTGCTCGTCCGGCTCCTTGAACTGAGTTTTGGCCCAGGAGGGAGGCGCTCCGTATAAGTGCGAATCGGAGTGCATCAACGACAGGTTTTGGAGCAAAATTTCGTCGAAAGTGGGTGAGAGGAAACAGCGTTAAGGAGATCCGGATACAAGAACATGAAAGTTAGTGAAATCTATGAAATAGAAAGGCATGAACAGTGGTGTATTAAACAGTAAAAGAGAAACCATTTCGTTACATTGGGGTGGCGAGGTTAACATTCAAGTTTTCTCCAAATCTTTAGAGCAGGAGAAACAGAGAACACAACACGTTTAGAAATAGATTAGCAGTTGCTCAGGAAAAGGTAGGGAAACAGTATCCACAGAGGGGGTACATTAATGGGGGGTGGCTGCCAACGTTTCAGCCTCAGTTAATACCGAATTTAACACTAACGATTACCAAGCCATAACACCGAGAGTAAACACACCAAATCACAGAAAAGTAAAAAGGATACCAGGTAAAATATTGACTAATACAGGCAACGTTCCCAATACAGTCGACTCTCCGAGTACAGTCACACCTCCCATTAACTAAACCTTTCAAACTTTACCACCTGTCTAAAATATTCATCTCTTCTTATTTTATTTCTCTAATATGATCAGTCTTTTTACAAACACTCTGGTGATTCAAAAAATGGCGGCACAAAAGAAAAGCAAGACAAAGCAGACACGGACGATGCCGAAGACCCCGACGCGTGCCCGCCTGACAAACGCGCAGAAGCGAGCACTACACGCCCACCATCGGGCGCACCCTGACAAGTCGCTTGTGGATGTGCGCGAATGGGCGCGCTCGGCTCTTGAGCTGC
>JAADWH010000168.1:0-38270 GCA_023335995.1 Globisporangium nagaii
ACCACGGCTGCTCCGGTGCCAACCACTGCTGCTCCAGTTCCAACCACGGCTGCTCCGGTGCCAACCACGGCTGCTCCAGTTCCAACCACTGCTGCTCCGGTGCCAACCACTGCTGCTCCGGTGCCAACCACTGCTGCTCCAGCTCCAGTTCCGTCCGACACGCCGGAGCCGACGCCTTCCCCATCCCAGGACCAAACGCCAGACCAAACGGCGATGTGCGCCACGCCTCGCTTCGGATACTGCGGTCGCCACGGCGAGGCTCCTCGCTGCTGCCCAGCTGGCCAGTTCTGCCAGCCACTGAACAAGTGGTTCTACCAGTGCATGCCAGCGCCAGTCAAATGCGCGCAGCAGCAAGTCGGAGTCTCGTTCGGCGGCGACGACCTGGCTCGCGCGTACAACATCCGCGCCTCGGACTGCTGCGAGCGATGCTCCAAGACCGCCGGTTGCAAGGGATACACGTTCTTTGGCCCGACTCGCCACACCCAGTCGGTGTGCCACCTGAAGAAGAGCACCGCCAAGACCCACAAGAAGAGCAACGCGGTCTCCGCCGCGGTGGACACGTCGAGCCAGCAGCAGCAGCAGCAGCAGCAACAGTACTACCGCTAGGTCCAGCGAGCGAGCGAATCGAGCAGCTCCCAGCCGACCTCAAGCCAGCGCAGCGGTGCTCGAGCGCTCGAGTTTTTGATTATGTGTTTGTGTGTGTACCCGAGTTTAGTTTAGTGTGTTGTCCTCTCTCGTGGGTCAGGTTGTATTGAGTGCAGATGAATATGAAAGCCACAGGCAGCTTTCGTAATAGAATTTGGATCGTTGTCCACTTCACCTCCTCGTGCTGCGAAGCCTTTGATCTCACGCTTCACGAGCCCGGCAGGGCTCCGGTGTCTGTGCCGCGTGCGAGCAGCGCAACGGGACAAGGACAGCGACTGAACCGTCAGCACTTTTGTAACTCGGCGCTTGTCGCACTCGTTCCAGTGCTCATCGGTGGCCAGCCTGCTCTTTTGCCCCAGGAGCCTCGGCGTAGCACCAGAGACGCGTACACGCGGCGCTCGCTCTCTCTGATATCCAATCTCTCCGGCATGCTTCGTCCTCTCGTGAATGAAGCCTTGCGATGTGCTTATCTGTGATCGATGTAATGGGGGTAATGTAGCTGTCGCTTGAGCTGCTCAGTGCGAAGAGCTTCTTCGAAAAGCTCTTCTGGACGCCAGGTTGTTCAATTGATAGATTTCCCTGAAAGTATCCGCTCAGAACGCGGATGCGTACTCTCCCTCCCTCACTCCCCCACTCTTTCTCCCATACTGCAGCAGCTGCGATGCGCCTCATATGGTCTCCAGTTGTCTATGCCGAGCAAACTTGCTCCATGGACAGGATGCCCTAAAACCTTCCACGTGCCTGCCTGTCCACGCGCTCGCAGCCACCGACAGCCACCACGCTCACAGCCCCATTCCTCATTTTTACTTCGAGACAACAACTCGGAGTCCCCCTTCCAACCAGCCTCCGCAGCTCTCAATCGCGCCTCAACGAGATAGAGAAGAGCAGAGATGGTATCGACCCGAGCAATTCTTAGCCTCGTGCTCGCGCTCGCTGGCTTCAGTGCGGTGCAGAGCGCGCCGATCGACTCGAACCCGGTGACGCAAACCGAGAACGTCACGAAGCTGAACCACTACAACCCGGTGTATGGCGCCTACGTCCCCGACCGCGTGACCAAGTACGTCGTGCGCAAGGAGAGCAAGCCACTGCCGAAATCGGCGAGCGATGGTCCGCTCGGAAAGGTCACCGCTGCGAGCGACTACGCCAGTGGCGGCCACCGAGCCCTCGAAGCCTCCAGCACGGACATCGAGCGCCTCGAGTCGCACTTCAGAACCTCGATGGAGCGCAACATCGACACGCTCTTGTCGGCTCAATACCGCTCGGCGAGCTTCAACCCCATTCCATGGCCGAGCAGCTACTGGCCGACGTACGCGGACGGCATCAACCACCGCTGGAGCAGCGACGAGGAGCCGAGTCCGTCTGAGAAGTACGCGAGCGCCTTCGGTCTCGACATCAAGCAGTTCACGGACGCAGTCTCGCGCAGCACAGGCACTCTCTCGCAGAGCTACCGCAAGCAGTGCGGCAACAATGATGAGTGCGCGGACCAGAACGACGGCAGCATCTGCAGCATCCGCCGGGGCGAGACCCAAGGCTTCTGCATCCCAGGCTGGTTCGGCATCTGCCACGCGTGGGCACCAGCAGCGATCCTCGAGAAGGAGCCACGATGCGCCGTCAAGAAAGGCTCGACGACCTTCAAGGCGATGGACATCAAGGCTCTGCTGACGCAGGTCTACGACGGAGCCAACATGCCGATCGTGTTCACCGGTGCGCGCTTCAACGGCCCCGACTCGCCGGAGAACAAGGACGAGTACGGCCGCTACTCCGACCCGGCTCGACGGGATCTCGGCCCTGGCTACTTCCACATCGCGATCGCCAACATCCTCGGCAAGTTCAAGAAGTCCTTTATCGTGGACGTCACGGCCGGTGCGGAGGTCTGGAACCAGCCTGTGAGAAGCTACGAAGTGCTGGATACGCGTGAGTACTCGCGCGCCGAGGCTGCGAGCACGTTCTTCGAGACCGACAAGTACCCTTTCAACCAGGACGCGGCGAAGCTCATGTTTGTGCGCACACGGCTCAGCTGGATGAACGAGGCGATCGAGGACGGACCGCTCATCGAAGAGGGCCACGCCGACTGGTACACCAACTCACGCGAGTACACGTACCTACTGGAGCTGGACAGCCAGAGCCAGATCATCGGCGGCGAGTGGGTCCATGACTCGCTGACGGACCATCCGGACTTCCTCTGGTTCCCGAAGGCGCTGCCAGACGCCTCAACGGTCACGAGCGTCGGCTTGAGCTACAAGAACGTTCTACAGCTGCTCGACGCCTCACTGAAGTGTGTCAACCTGGACCAGCCGTCGACTCCAGCTTCGGCGCCAAGCCCAACTCCGACTCCATCTCCTTCAAGCTGCGCGCCAAGTGGAGCCCAGTGTGGCAGCGACGCGCAAGGCGCGCAGTGCTGCGCCTCGCCTGGCGACTACTGCCAGCCGTGGAACCCGTGGTATTACCAGTGTCGCCCAGCACCGCAGCAGTGCGGCGTACCTCAAGTCGGCGTGGATTTCTACGGCGACGACCTGCTGGCGATCTTTGAAGTGCTTCCGGAGCAGTGCTGTGCGAAGTGCGCCGAGATGCCTGGCTGCAAGGCGTACACGTTCATCAACTACAACAGCGACGGCAAGTCTGCGTGCTACCTCAAGCACAGCACGGGCGAGAAGCGCCAGGTGGCTGGAGTCGTGTCGGCTCAGGTGATCGACCCATTGCCTCCAACCACCACAGCTCCACCAGCACCACCAGCCTGTTTGACGCCACTGGGAGGCAACTGCGGGAACAGCCTGGGCTCGCAGTGCTGTCCCTCTGGATCGTACTGCCAGCCCTGGAACGTTTGGTACTACCAGTGCGTCGTCGAGCCAGCGCAGTGCTCGCAGCAGTTCACTGACGTGGACTTTTACGGCAACGACCTCAGCGTCGCGTACCACCTGTCGCCTGCGGACTGCTGTGCCAAGTGCGCGCAGACGAGCGGCTGCAAGGCGTACACGTTCGTGAACGACAACCCAGGTGCCACGGCGTGCTACCTCAAGAGCAGCACGAGCGGCAGGCGCGCGACCATCGGCGCAGTCTCGGGTATCGTCAACTAGGCGTCCATGTCTTGTACGAATTTTACTCCTGAGAGACCTCGCGAGAGATCTGTCGCCATTGGGAGCGGCAAGTCGAGGTGCTGGTCGCCTGAGAGAAGCAACGCAAAGCATTCTCTCACCCGAAGAGAGTCTCTCTGGTCGCGAAAGTGCCATGGAAGGAAGTGCGCGGACAGAGCTTCCATGATTTTCATATGAACCGAACGATTTTGAGCAACCTTTGTGGCTGAGAGCTCACGATGTCCTCCGAGGCGTCGTTGCAGTCCTTCACCAGTGAGACACCACCGTCCAATGTCGAGTTTGCTAGTCGATTCGCTCGCATGGGCTCACTTTACAAAGAATAATCGAATCCTTTCAGTCTCGAGAGCGCATACATCGAGGAGCCCTTGAGCCCTTGAGTCAAGAGCTCCAGAGAAATGAGCCAAGACTCTGAATCTCGTCGTTTTCTTCTAGGAGTGCGGGCGTCAAGCGAGCAGATCACATCACCCACCAACTCCACGATTGCCTGTAGCCATCTCCCGATTCGGCTGTGTGTGTGGTCAGCGTCGCCTGCTTGCAATCCGTGCTGGTGGTGCTGTTCGCTGGTTTTCGTTTCTTCTGCTGACTCTGACGAGTGCACAATGGTACCAGCAGCAGCAGCAGCACAAGCGACGACAGGGTGGCTGGTTGGCTGACTGAACCTCTGGGTTTAGTCGCTTCTTCCGGCAAGCGCGCTGACCATTTCTTCTCCTGCTTGCTGCTTGTGTCTCAAGGCACGCCACTGACGTCGCAGCCTTCCTTCGCCCTTCCTTCTTCAAGCGTCCACGTGGCACACGACGCTCGAACGACTCGAAGCCTAGGAGCTCCTAGGTGTGATGAACTGAGTTTCATGACTGAGTGCGCATCGAGCGGCTCGCAGCTTTCAGAGCATGGACCCGCAGGCACGAAGAGGCAAAGAAGCACGAAGAGCTCATGTTGATCATACATCTAGTTACAGTTTTAAATATTTACACGCGTACTGAAAGCTGTGAGAGCTGTCAAAGCTGGAAGCAAAAAAGAAAAGAAGAAGAGCAAGAGCGGAAGAAGCCACGCCGAGCTGCCGCTGCCGCTGGAGCTGCCTCCGGGAGGCGACGCCTGGAGCTCAGGACGTGAGCGAGGCGATGGAGGGCAGCGGCAGGCTCTTGGGCGGGCTCTTGGTGTCCAGGAACGAGATGAGCGACCGCCGCGGCGCCGGGAACGCGTCCTGCGGCACGTAGCCCTGGCGCGGCGAGATGCGCGAGATGCGCTGGAAGCCCGAGATGACGTCGTCGATCGACCCTGTCTCCGAGTCGTTGCTGCTGTAGTCGGACTCGCACGCGTAGCTGTCCTCACCCTGCGACGGGTTCACGAGAAAGTCGATGCTGAGCTTCGTGGCCGAGCGCGGGGCGTCCATCATCAGGTGGCTGCTCACCTCCGTGGGCGAGCCGCCCAGCACGGAGCGCATTCGCTGGTGCTTGAGCGCCTCGGAGATCTCCTCCGTGAGCGGCGAATAGAGTGGGAGCTTGGAGTGCGACTTGCAGCGGCCTTTCACCTGCGAGAACTTCTCGCAGTCGGGCACGGTGCACCGGCGGCCGCCGCCGTGCGAGATGCAGTAGCCTTTGCTCTGCGCGAGCTTGGAGCAGTCGTCGTGCTGGCAGCGGCGGCCGCCGCCGTGCGCGATGCACAGTCCGCGGCTCTGCGCGAGCTTGTTGCACGTCGGGTCGCGGCAGCGCGAGCCGCCGCCGTGCGCCTTGCACAGCCCGCGTGTCTGCGCGAACTTGTCGCACTCGGAGTACTGGCAGCGCGCGCGGTTGCTGTTGCGGCGAGCTGTGGTCATCATCGTTGCTGTCGAGCTAAGGAGGCTGAGGCTGCGGAGGTGTTTGTATTCGCCGTACGAGGGAAATCGTTGAGTGACGAGACTGGAGGACGGATCGCGTGCGCCGGCCGCGCTGGTCCGTCTGCGAGTTGGCTGTCTGAGCGAGGAAGGAGGCAGAGAAGGGGGTTCAGGACTGCGGCTCTTTCGGCTCAGTAGCAAAGTGCCGACTGCGTCGAACCAGCTGAAAAGCTCGCAAGCCCCCAAACGACGCCAGACACGCCAGACTTGCTGGGGCTGGGCTGGGGCTGGGCTGGGGCATGGGCTGGGGCATGGGCTGGGGTATGGGCTCCACGAGCGCCACGAGCGCCACACTGCGCATCAGCGGCGGCTGGGGATATCGGCGCCTGCTGGCGCGAAGAGAGAAGAAAGAGCAGGCGAAATGAGACCAGACAAGGGCTCGTCTCTGCGCACACGCCATCGAGCAGCTCTTTTCAGCCATCTGGCTTCGGTTCAGCGCGGCCACATCCCCCTTCCTCGCTGCTGGCGCTCGCTTGCTTCGTTTGGTTGCTTCGCGTGGGCGGCGGCGAACTCGTGCGACGAGCTTTGAGAGAGGAGGGTGCTCGTGCGGGCGGGTTGCTCAGGATTTGCATTCGTAATGCGGCGGCGGCGGAATTAACAGCGTGAGAGCTCGTTCCGTTTTTCATCCCAGGATTCGCTCCGGGACGAGTAACCGCTAAACTTGATACGCGCTGTTTCGAGTCTTTCCAGTCCTGAGAGTCAGCGACTCCAGCTTCGGATCGCCTGCACTTGCATGTTTTATATTCGACAGCGCACTCCTGACTCACAGCGGAAAGCAGGGATCTTTGGCGCATTTGCCGCGTAGCGTTGAGAGGGAGCGGGAAAGCAGAGGCCCAACGCACGCACACACGCGCGCGCTCTGGTCTCCCGCCACCCTCATGCACAGACCCAAGGCATGTCGATATTGTATCGTGCTGGTGTCCGTTCTGCCTATTTCCATCGGAGCTTTTTGCTTCCGTCTCGAAAAATGCGTCCAGCCAGAACCAGCTCAAACGGCACTGCTTAATTGCATTGTGCCTTTTTATCCACTAATATACCTCTGTAAACACATATTGGGTCTACAGCAGACATGCTCACAATGTGATGAGACCTCCTAAACAACGCACAACCGAGTGCAGGACCGAAGCATGATACGAAAGGGCGGAGCAGCAGACCTGGCGAACGAAAAAGAAAGCAAGCGCCGCTGACCAAGACGTCCACTCTCTTGACAGCGCAGCCCCACGCGTCTGACTTTCCTCCAGGCACACCAACGCGCTGCCTCAGTCGTCCCGCCCCGCGCGACGCAACACCGCGTTTGCATGATGATCCGGCTCCGCTCAGCGACTCGGCGGATCGCTACCGACTGAAGCACTGCCGCCGTGTCTTTGCGGCTGTGCTGTATGGGCTGGAGGCGTTTGGCTGGAGGTCTGACCTCCGCGGGCATACTGGGTCTAGTGCGCGCTGATGTGCTCCCTGTATCCGCAGCTGAAACCCTGGGCTCGCACATTTAAACTTTGGTTCGTGGTTGGCTCTGCCTCAGCCCTGCCCAGACGGATCTGGGCAATGGGACTGCTCCGGATTCGCTCCGTTTGTCGTGGCTGAGTTTCGACTGAGGAGCTCAGCTGAGCGATTGGTAAGAGATACAGAGACACAGCGGCTGTTGCTGTTACCTCATCGTCGTAGTTACCAGACGCTCGCGATTCCGGAATTAGTCGCACGAGAATTCGCAATTCGCCATCATCACCACGTCGAAGGACTGATACTGCCTCTGGCAAATGGCTCTCTCACGCAGGATGCCCTGGCGGCGAAATGCGTGTGGGCGGAGAGCCGATCTTTCTATCGTTTGATGGATGGATGCTCTTCAGGTTGTCGTGCTTCACCGATGCGGTGGAGTCATCGCCACCCTTGACCAAATGGCTTCAGCCTCCCGTGTCCATGGCTAGATGAACGCTTCCCAATCGGCAACTTACCTGCCGTCCAAGATGGGGGAGAAAAACTCGGTGATGATGGCCAGCGCGAGTGTCAAACGAGCGGAGTGGCCAGAACTCTTCATATGCCGAACCGCTGTAGCCGCTGAGCGTCGTTGTTACAGCTGGCTGGTTCACGCGCGCACTCTTCGCTTCGATTTGCCGCCTCCATGGTAGCACACATGGAGAGCGGAGGGAAAGTGTTGGTAACAGAGCGGACCTCCGGAACGTTTTGCGACAGTCGCTTCGGAATGGATCGCAGTCGGCGAAGAAGCACGGGATTCCAACGTGAAAGTTCTCTCAGTGGCTGGTGGCATCCCACACAGAGGCGCTGTGAGTCCCGATACGTGGATCAATCGTGCGTGTGGCTGGCGAGCAAGAGCGAGTGAACAGCGTGCTTGCTTTGCCGCAGGAGTCAGAGCTGAGCGAGCACACCAGCAGCAGCACTCTGGTTCTAATTCTAGTCTGAGGCAGCGCCTCAAGCGAATCCTCTGCCGCCCACCGAATGGCACCAAATCGAACACAGACACTACCGAGGTGTTCTGAAACCAGCTCCAATGTGTAAACTAGCTTCTAGAGCTTGCACTGGGAGGTTTTGCACAACTGGGGAGAGGCGAGTAATCGAGCAGCTGGCGTGGTGGGTGTCGTCCCCGCGCGCCGACAATTTCACAGGACTGACGTACTTTGCGGCTTCACGCCATCTCTGCACGCGGCGCCATCTGGACGAGGAGTCGCCGTCATCTGATCTCCTGAAGATTTGCCTCCGCCCGCTCAGGTCTGTTCCCCATCGCAGCAGCAGCAGCAGCAACAGCAGCAGAGGATACCGTATCCTGCGGCTCCCAGAGCCCAGACTCAGCTGAGAACTGCTTTGCGTGTTTCGCGTACATGCAGCGCGCGATCTCGGCTGGGTTCTGTGCCTGGAGACAGCGGGGGGTCAAGTGGCTGCTGCTGTCGCTGTCGCTGTAACGTTGATACAGTTGTAGCGGTGGGGGACCTCCAGCTCGATCCGACTCTCGACTGACTCATTCTCCCTCCAAAGTACGAAAAGATCCTTCCGACCAAGCGACCAAAGGAGAGGAGAACCTCAACGAGGCGGCGATGGCTCGTGCCTGGACGTCCGTCACATGAGAGCCGAGTACAGTGCACAGTTGCATTCTCTCTCTTGAGGCTGTATCGGATCCACAGGATGTTTCTGCCTCGGCGGTATCCTTCCGATTGCTTCACGAGAGCGAGAGCTGCCTTTGTCTCGACATTTGAAGAGCTCGTCTGAATCGGAGGATGCTGCACGATGGGATTCGCACTTTAAGAGATCCAAAAAACTGCTCTTCCTCCTGCTGCTGGCTGCGTTGCCTCTCCATGTGGCACACCGATTGCGTGTGAACTCTACCGGCTCCCAGTCCTCATCACCAACGGCAGCAGCAAAACATACGCTTCTCCTCACCTTTGAGAGGAGCGTGTCGAGATGACCAGAAGGTGATGAAAGATCCAGATCGTTTAGAGGTCCGTCAGTAAAGTGACGGAGCCACAAGATCGCTGCAGACTCCAAGTGGCTTGATGCGGCAGGTCGCTGGAGCCACCTCGGGTGGCTCTCAGCACAATGGAGCCACCTTTGTGTAGAGAGAGCACTGCTTGCCTTCATTGCATCGTGCGTTGCAGCCTGTGTCAGAAGGAAGGCAGGTTTAGAAAGAAGGAGTCGCAGTGGATTTTTGTGGCGCGAGGTATCCCAGGTTTCAGCTCGTCGTGTGTAACAACACGCCAACCAAGTTGCAGCAGTTGGTAGACTGTTAACGAGTATGACGAGCATCATAGAGTCGAGGCCGCTGCAGCCAGGTGTCTTCCAGTCGCACCGGCCATCATATCCGATCGCTCGCGAGCCCAATCATCCTGATTGCGCGGCTCTCCGTTTGCCTCTGTTGTCGTTGATCTGGGGCTAAACCAGCAGTTGTCGGCAATTGATTGCTCGTGCAGCGCGTGAATGTGCCGCGCGGGTGGTGATCATCAAGAACAGCCTCACGTCCGTTGCTCCATCTGCATCGCCTGAGCAACACCAGCAGGTGGCGCGCAAAAACCCAGCAGCGAACACGCCGGATCCGAGATTCTCTTCAGATTTGATCTGCTGGCGATGACGCAAGGCTCGAAGCGTTCGAAGAAGCAATCTGCCCAAACCACTGCCACCTGGAGAGCGCGTCGCAGCTCTGCTCCCACCATCTGCCTGCCGAGACTCCGTGAAATACTTTCTCTCCTCGCTCCATTGTCGCTCAGGTTCTCCATGTTGAAGCCTGCGCATTGCGAACACGTTGTCGCCTCTCTCTACCTCGACAGCTCACGTCCACGGGTATTTCTCGTCCTCTCTGGTTGACAATGCACAGATCTTCGCATCGAGCGGCTCTGGACTCGCCAAAGCGACTTGTTCACATTTTCCCGCGAGGAGAGTATCTTTCATGCTGCTTTGCGATCAAGAATAGCCGCCCATTCTGGTTACAAAATAGGCTATCAATAGCCGGGAAGGGGCTCGCGCGCGCTATAAATGCACTCCTTCGCCGTCACCGCTCGCTGCTGCAGATCTCTCGAGCCTGGCTGGAAATGGCGACTCTGTCGTGCCTATTCCTGGCGCGTGCAGGGCAGGAGTATTTCCGGGTCCTTGCGAGTTGCTGCATGGCGCCTTGAAGCCCAGCCCCGCGAGTGCACCAGCCAGCCTCCGCTGTGCCTGCTTCATTCGATAACCAGCGTGCTGCTTCACTCGGTCACTGCCTCTCACTCGCTCCGATAGCTTGGACGTATTGGCTCTGGTAGCTCGCTCGCACGCTTCGGTCGTATCAGGAAAGAACCATGGAGCTCTACGTCACTGGCAATGCGTCTTCGTCATCTCTGTCGTCGTCCTCAGGCAGCAATAGCAGCAGCTCCAGCAGCGCCAGCAACGCAAGCACGAGCCACAGCAACAGCCTTCGCGACCTGGACGAGCTACTCATGGGCGGCAACGACCTCGACGCGCTCCCGTTCGAGTTCGGCTGCGACTTTGGCGCCGCGTTCGAGGACAAGTACCTCGTGCCGCCGCTCAGCACGCGCATGATGTCGGGAGGTATGGGCCAGGAGGCTGGCGGCTTTGACATCCTGCCACCGCTGTCTGCGTCACTCTTGTCGCCGTCGACGGACTTTAGACTCAGCAGCAGCTGCAGTACGCCGTCACCGTCGCTTTACCTGCACTGCGAGCAGTCTCACGACCGCCTCAAGCCTGTCGCACCAGGCAGGGGCAGCACCGCAGGCTCGCTCCACACGCTCAAGCGCAAGTGCGACGCCGCGTTCCCCATCGAAGCCCCAGCTGTGACCTCCAAGTCTCTGAGAGATGAGACTCCGGTCGACGATGCAATGGCAGCCGGTGCCAACAAGATCAGCGAGCCAATCGTCAGCTCCTTGTCGTCAACCTCCGCCAAGTCGACACATATCGGGCGGTGGACCAAGAAGGAGCACGAGCTCTTCCTCGAGGGTCTCAAGCTCTACGGCAAGTCCTGGAAGAAGATCTCGAGCCTTGTGGTCACGCGCACGCTCGTGCAGATCCGCACCCACGCGCAGAAATACCTCCAGAAGCAGAACAAGAGCGCGCAGAAGGCGTTCGCTGCCGCGGCGGCCGCTGCTGCTACTGCAGCTGGAGGGAACGCTGGTGCGAACGACAACCGCTCAACCAACAAGGTTGATCGACAGCAAGTACAGCGCTTCGGGCAGCACCTGGGCGACCACGTTGATGCTTGGGGAAAAGGCAGCGGGCTCGTGCCAATCAGTTTTCCGGATCCGCCGTCATCTTCCAGCTCTTCGTCCATGTTGTCGCTCTCGCGCTCCAGCTCGCCGTACATTCTGCCAGCGCTCGTCAAGAAAGAGCCCGGGAACAACTTCAGCAGCATGTGCAAGCTCGACCAGTTGCTCCAGGACGAGCCACCTCATTACCTGTCGTCGCCGATGGACAGCAGCAACGGATACTACCAGAGCCCGATGGGTCCAGACGACGAGTTCCTGCAGCACCCGATGTACGCGCAGTGGTCGCGAGCGGACCCACACGACACCAGTAGCACCGCACCGCAGTCTTCGTCAGCCTCTAGTTCAGCAGGCGCGTCTTCGTATTTCCCAGCCAAGCGCCGGCGACTGGACCACCTGGCGCCTGTGCCGCTCTCTAGTCATCAGCAGCACCACTTGGTCAACCCGATGGAGGCCATGGCGTCGTCCAGCTCCGATGCGCACCACCTGGGGGTCTACGGACTAGGTTCGCACATGAGCAGCAACGTCTTTGGCTCAGGAATGGACTTCACCCACCACCACCACCACCAGCAGCAGCAGCTCCACACGTTCGCGCCTGGAGCGACAGCTCACTATGTCGACAGCAGCGAGTTTGGTGCAGCGAACAGCTACGGCAACTGGCAGCTTTCGTAGGTTCTCCCACCCACCCCACTCTTTAACAGTATACCACTATTTACAAGTCCTTCTGAGGCACCACGACTCGTCCCCACTCTCAGGTTATGATACCTAAGCTGGGGGTTGAGCTTGCCTCGCGGCGCTTGCGTTGCCCGCACTGCCTTGCTTGGCTTCTTTGAGGAACTGCTGCAGCGCATTCAGGCGGTCGTCAATGTCGCTGAACGAGTCGGCGGTGGTGTCTGCGAGTAGCGCTGAAGCCGCGCTGGACTGCACTTTCCCATTCGATGCAGCAGAAGATCGCTGTTGCGTCGCTTTCTTCCTCGCTGCAGAACGCTTCGCTGGTGCTGCTGGTGGCGGCGGAGGCATCATTTGTCTGGGGTGCTGCTGTCCAACTCGAGGATGCGGTGGCGGCAGCACCTTGGACGCTTCGTGTCCAAACGCTCTTCTCTGGGCAGTGGACGGCGCTGCTGGTGATGGTGACCGCCCTCGATTGTTTGCACGCATTGCGGGACGTGGCAATGACGCTCTGGATTGCGGCGTCGAGTTTGTGTGAGCATCAGGGTCTTGAACACGCTTGGGTGACGCCAAACGATCCGCCACAGCTCGCTGGTGCTCAGCAGAAAGCCGCATTCGCGATCGTCCACGACGACTCGAGTGGTTCGAGTCGTTCGAGCCCGCAGACGAGTAGCCGCCGCCAGCCGAGCTGTCCGAAGTGTACCCGCCGTTGGATCCACGACGAGGCCGTCCATTCGTCATGGCACTAGAGTTGTTGTTGTGGGGGGACTGCGAGCGCGCCATGCGAAGCTTGCGCTGCTTTTCCTGCTGGTACGCCGTCGGATCGAAGCGTCGGAACGCGCGCTGGGATTGCTGCTGCCGAGCTCTCGTAAAGCCGTCGGTCGTGTGGCCATCGTCATCGTCGTCCGACTCTCCGTATGGGTGTGGTGGCTGTCGGAAATGGATCGGCAAAGCGCTCCGCTGTCGCATCGCGATTCGCGACGATGCTGCCGCAGTAGTTGCCTGAGCTGCATGGGCTGGCGTCCCCACACCCACCGCCGTTGCTCGTCTCACTCTCGTCGTCTGAAGCGACCTTGCTGCCGCTGAGACTGAGCTGGAAGTCTGGTGGTTCGCGCCAGCTTTTGCGCGTGCAATCGCCAGCTGCCGCATCAACTCTCGGTTCTTCAGCTGCGTCTCGTCGAGCTGCGCTTTCATGAGCTGCAGCTGGTTGAGCGTCTCCTGGACAATCGCGCTGCTGTCGTTCTGCGCCAGAAATGATGAGGGTTGCTCCGCAGGTTAGCACTCGTGCAAACAGGCGATCGACGAGGCGAGTGCCTCGTGGCTAGAGGTTGTTACCATTTTCCGTCGGGCTTCGCTTCGCTCCTGCTCCAGCTGCCTCTGGATCATCCGCACGGCGTCCTTTGCGTCCTCGTTGCTCGTGTGACTCCATCTCCCGCTTGCTTGGGCGAGCTGGAGCTGCCTACCGAATCGCAGATCCAGGTTTTGATTAGTCGCATCCTTTGAAGTGCCTGTCCCAGTGCATCGAGGGCTCCACACACCTGATCTCTGCTTTGAGACTCGAAATCTCGGACGACGATTCTTCACGCAGCTGCTGGTAAATGCCAATGAGCTCCTTGTTTTCCTTCAGCGTTGCCTGCGCATCGCATCCATTCAAACGGTCACAGGTTAACCACCAATCAAGCCAACAAGTCATAAGGCGAGAAAGTACGCAACCAGGAGTGCACCTTTAGCTCGCGCTGGAGATCAATAGGAGACTCGGATCCATCCACTTGCTGCTGCTGGCGGTTGCTGAAGTCGACGTTCTCTGTCGACCCGCCGAACTGCTGCTTGAGCGTGTTCTTGAGGCACCGATTCTCCTCTTTGAGCACCTCGAGCTCTTCATGAAGCTGCTGCGCTCGCGAGTCTCCTGGTGATGCAGTCAGCGCCTAGAGTCCACAGCGCGCACAGTCAGCCTGCTGTGCGCAGTGCAGCGACAAACCTGGTAGACATAGACGGTACCTGTCGTAGCCGCCGGATCGTACGCTGCAGGATCTCGGGCGTCGGCGTCTGCACGAGAGTGAGCGGCAGCGGGTAGTGCACGCGATCGAACTCCACGGCGTACGTCAGGATCAGGTAGCGCTTGTTCGCGGTGGACGCGATGCTGGCACTCGGGAAGCTAAGCAGGCGACAGTTTGCAGCCAGTAGCATTTGAGATCCATCCGCTTCACAAGCCGGTCGATGTTGAAGCATTTGCAGTCACCCACCTGTCGAATGCGTCGTTGGCTTTCTGCGGAAAGGACGGTTTGCCCATTTTGCGCTTCCGGTAGAGCTCCTGTGTGTGTGCAAGAAGATGGATGAGAAGGTTGCAGTCTGTATACATACAAGTAACCATACACGAAGCGCGCACCAGGTCGCTCGTGGTGAGCAGGTCGATGAAGACGGCGTCGCTGCGCTGGGAGATCGCGGAGAGCAGCATGTTGACGAAGATCGGGAAGCGCTTGAAATTGCCCGTCTTGCGCGTCAGCTCCTCGATATCTGCACGTATGCACACAGTCGTTCGGATCAGCACGTCCCGTCTGTCGCGGTACAAAATCCGCAGCAACACGGCCACGCGCGCTCGTACATGCAGAGGGGAAGCTGCCGGTCCAGCACGTCCATTCGTGCACAGCTGCTGGACGAGGCGACGGCGGCGCAGAAGCAGAAGCAGAAGGCGTCGCTGCTGTCTGGCTGGACAGCGCCGGCTTCGCGGCTGCAGGCGGTTCGTCCACTTCCACTTGCACGTGCAGCTGCTGCTGCGCGACGCTCACGGTCGCGACGTAGGCTACGCCGTGGAACTCGAGGCGACTCGACACCTCCAGGTCGTCCATCGTGTTGCCTTTTGCTTTTTTGTGTCGGGTTTGCAGATGGGCGGGCGAGTCGATCTGGAAGGCGCGATATTTCAAATGGCATTGGGTTTGTTTGCCTTTTTAGAAGCGGTGCGTGCTGTAGTCTAGCTTGGTATGCACGCACCTCTTTATGACTGCTTGTGCTGCTATCGAAGGCGGGTGTGCGTCCCTTGGATCAAAGCGTGCAATTCGGGACGCAGCGACTGGTACAGCGTACCCGAGCTTGCGATCTTGAAGAGACGCGTTGGATCTCGCGCGCAGGACGGTGCTTTTGCTGGGAGCGCAGCTCGCATTCACGCAGTCGATGCAGCTTCCACAGTCGATGCAGCGCACAGGAAGCCACCTTCATGGCTCCGCAGCGAACGCGACTGCATCCGCATCCGCAGATCTGAGCGTTCCAGAACCACTTTTTGCCAGCAGAAGGAGGTATCATACGACAGATAGACGGGATATGCTCTATAAAAGGGTAAGCGGGACTCCAAGGTCTCAGATCTGGTCTGGGCGACTATTTTTAGCTCCTCAACCACCTCCGCCGTCGCTCTTCCTGCTCTTGCAGCACGACGCAATTAGAAGAAACGGACGCGCGACGACAGCAGCAGCAGCAGCAGCAGAGGCGCTCGCTCGCTCGCTCGCTGCTCTCAATTCGCCATCCACAGCAGCCGCGCACACTCGCCTTCTCCTGCTCTATCGCCTTTCTCTCTAGCACTCTCTCTCTCGATGCGGACCGCTGGCGATGAGACCGCGTCGCTCGTCGCGGGTCGCTCGCCGACGGGCGGCGCTCCGGATCCATGGATCTCTCCCCCAGGCGGCCGCTCGTCGAATGGCACCAGCCCGAGCAGCAACGCCAGTCCCGCGCTCTCAGGACTCGTGACAGCACCGCCAGAGTACGCCGGCGTGTACTTCTACAAGTCGAGCTCGACCCAGCGCGCACTGTTCCTGCTCGCGAGCGCGGCGACGCTCGGCGCGCTTCCGGTCGTGACCATGTGGCTGCCGCAGTGGTACACGCGGCTGACGAAGCAGCAGGTCGCGAGCATCGACGACGCGGACTTTGTGCTCGTGCGCGCCGGCGCGAGCGAGCTCGGCGCCGACTGGGACGAGTGCGCGCTCGTCAGCGGCAGTGCTGCGAAGTGGTTCGAGTACCGCAAAAACCGTCACTTCTACGACGCGAAGAAGCAGCAGTTCACAAGGCTCAAGGGTGAGCTGCGCGAGAAGCACAGCGACGTGGACAAGCGCCTGAAGACGGGCTTCACGAGCGGCCGCGCCGAGGAGCTCAGCGACGTGTACGGGCTCAACGAGATCAGCATCGCACCGCTTCCATGGCAGCGAGTGCTGCTACGCAAAGTGCTGCACCCGTTCTACCTGTTCCAGGTCGCGAGCGCGCTCATCTGGCTCAGCGAGAGGTACACGACGTACGCGCTCATCATCATCGCCATGTCGGCGCTCTCGATCGCCTGGGAGGTGGTGTCCCAGGTGAAGAACGACACGAAGCTGCACGACCTTGTCAAGGTGGACGCGAGCGTGCGCGTCGTGCGCGACCAGCACGTGTCGTCTGTCGCGGTCTCGCGGCTCGTCGTGGGCGACATCGTGCTGGTCGAGGATGGGCTCGTGCCGGCGGACATTGTCCTGCTCGCTGGCGAGTGCACGGTCGACGAGTCAACGCTCACGGGCGAAGCGATCCCGATCACCAAGCAGCACGTGCACCTCCAGCAGACCAAGACGAGCTCGGGGACGGCCAGCGGGGATATGACGCTCGACGCCAGCATCAAGAGCAAGTCCAAGGAGTGCGTGCTCTTCGCCGGCTCGACCGTGCTGGCCACCAAAGCCGACAACTCGAGCCGCGGGGTCGTGTTCGCCACGGGCTTCTCCACGTCCAAGGGCGAGCTCTTCCGCTCGATCCTGTACCCAAAGCCGATCAATTTCAAGATCGAGCGCGACAGCTACATCTTCCTCTGCGCGCTGTCGTTCGTGGCGCTGCTGGCGTTCATCAAGCGGCTCGTGCAGGCGTCCAGGAGCAACATCTCGACGGGCGACGCCATCGTGTCCTCGCTCGACCTCGTGACGATCGCTGTGCCACCGGCACTGCCGCTGATCCTGACGATCGGCGTCGGCTTTGCGCTCACACGGCTCGAAGCTGCAGGCATCTTCTGTATCAACTCGCAGCGCATCAACCTCGCGGGCCACGTCGACTGCTTCTGCTTTGATAAGACGGGGACGCTCTCGTGCGACCATTTGGATTTCCAGGGCGTCGACGAGTGCTCAACGACCACGACGTCGTTTCTGGGGCTGCAGAGCGAAGTGGACGTGCTGAGCATCACGTCGATCGTCGGACTCGCGACGTGTCACGGACTCAACGAGCGCAGCGGGGACATCACGGGCTACGCGCTCGAGCGCGATATGTTCCGCGCCACGGGGTATTCGATCGAGATGAACGTGCACAAGAAGAACACGCCGAACGCGCCGTTCTCGGTGCTCATCTCGTCGCCCATTGGCAAAACCTTCGGCGTCGTCAAGCGGTTTCTGTTCGACGCGTCGCTGCAGCGCTCGTCCGTGCTCATCGAGGACTTTGAGACCGGTCAGCGGGTGGTGTACACGAAGGGATCTCCTGAAGCCATGCTCGCGATCTGCAATGCGAACACGGTGCCCGCGAACTACATGGAGAAAGTGCGCACGTACTCGTACCAGGGCTACTACGTCGTCGCGATCGCCTCGAAAACGTACCCGGTGACAGCCGACGTGCCCGTGCGCGAAGCCATGGAGTGCCGCCTGAACTTTCTCGGCTTCATCCTGTTCCTCAACAAGATCAAAGCCGAGTCGCCCTACGTGATCAGCTGCCTCGAGGACGCGAAGGTGGACGTGCGCATCATCACGGGCGACAACGCGTTCACGGCGATCCACGTTGCGCGCAAGGTAAACATGGAGCTCCAGGCGACGGTGCTGCTGCTCGACGTTGCGGATGGCAATGCTGCTGGCAGCAACAATGTCGTGTTTGCGGACGTGGACGACTTGGCGTCGCGGCCGAACCCAGAGTGGTCGCCGCTAGACAACAAGACGTTCTTGGGACTCGCGGACAACAACGAATTTGCGGTCACCGGCGCAGCTCTCGACGCGCTCGTGGCCACGCAGAGCAGCCTGTTTGTCGAGCAGCTCGTGCTGCACGCCAAGCTCTTTGCGCGCATCCGTCCGCATCAGAAGACGTGGATCGTCGAGACGCTCATCCAGCGCGGCAAGTGCGTCGGTATGGTCGGCGACGGCACGAACGACTGCGGCGCGCTCAAGGCTGCGCACGTGGGTATCGCGCTCTCGGACGCCGACGCGTCGATCGTCGCGCCGTTCACGAGCCGCAAGAAGAGCATCACGGACGTGCTGGAGCTGCTGCGTGAGGGCCGCTGCGCGCTGAGCACGTCCTTCGTCGCGTTCAAATACATGGTGCTCTACTCGATCATCCAGCTGACGATGTCGTCGCTCATGAACGACTTTGCGTCGCAGATGAGCAACAACCAGTTCCTCTTCGACGACCTCATCGTCGTCTTTGGGCTCTCGGTGCTCATGGTGCGCACGTCGGCGGCGGAGCAGCTCACGAAGGATTTCCCCGCCAAGTCGCTCTTTGCACCGACGATCCTCTTCTCGCTCTTCGGGCAAATGATGTTCCTGTTCATCTGCCTCGGCATTGCGATCTCAGCAGCGCGTGCCAAGTCCTGGTACTGCTCAGCCGAGCACTCGCTCGAGCTCACGAAGCTGCACCCGCACAACAGCTCAGCCATCGAGCCGCCGTGCTACGTGTTCTCGCCCGGCGAGCCGGCCGACCTGACGCAGCACTCGTACGAGAACAGCGTGATCTGGCTGTTCGGCCACTTGCAGTACTGGATCGTGGCGCTCGCGTTCAACGTCAAAGACCTGTTCCGCAAACCGTTCTACTCGAACAAGCCGTTCGTCGTGTACCTCTTCGTGCTCTTCATCGTCCTGCTCGTGCAGCTCTTCAACTACAAGAGCGAGCAGACGACGCAGACGGTCGGTGTGGACACGAGTTTCGGCGTGCTGGCGCTGCCCAAGAGCTTCTGCGTCTCGCTCTTCTTTCTCTTCCTCTTCGACCTGCTGCTCGCGCTCGTCTGGGAGCTGCTCGTCGTCGGCGTGCTCCTGAATCGCTTCCAGCAGCAGCGTCACCACGCGCGGCATGGCAAAGGCTGGTTCGTCGCTGGGTCGGCGCAGAGCATCTCGCCGTACGTGGCGGATCGGGACAGCTTGCTGGGCGACTTTGACGATGACAAGCCCTCGGGAGGCAAGGGAGGTGGCAAGCGAGATGTCGAGCGCGGACGCAGCAAGACACACGATGATGACGACGAGGACGAAGAAGAGGATGTGCTCACGCAGCAGCAGCAGCCCGAGATCGTCTATCACGAGTACAACAGCAGCTGAGTCTCGAGCGGCAAGGACAAGAGGAGCGATTAACTTTATTTGATACACATATTTGACTAGTATTCATCACCTCTTTCTTCTTTCACATGTCCACTTGTGAGATCGCTATCCTGAAAAAAGATACTTTGGATGGCGAACGGGTGGTGGAGCGCGCTCTGAAACCGCGATTGCGTCTGTGAAATGGAGGAACATCGCTGGCGTTACAGCTCGAAGTCGAGCGAACTCTCGCTGCCGCTGGTGTTGCTGCTCTCCAGAAGATCGTCCAGCAGCGAGCAATCGAGCGGACTGGAGCTCTCGCCGAGGGTCGCGCTGCCTTGGCCGAGACTTCTCTCGATGTCGCGAAGGTCGTTTAGGTTCTTGAGAAACCCCAGCTGATCCATCTGCTGCTCCATGTGACAGCAGTTGCTCGCTCGGTCACTTCCCAATTCGTCGAGCAGCAGCTCAGTGCCTGCGAGGCTCAGACACGACGAGGCAGAGCCAGCGCTGCTGCTGGTGTGCACACTCGCGTCGTCTTGCCAGCCTTCAGCCTTCAAGCTCAAGTTCAGGATGCGCCAGTCTGTCTTGGTGAAGTCCGCGTCACCAAGGATCTCCTGGTTGCCGTCGCCAAACAGGATCTGGTCGATGAGATCCAACTTCTCCGCTTTCACGGCGCAGATCTCGGCGTCGGGTGCTTTCAGCGCAGCCTTCCCGCCTGCTTTGGCGTTGCAGCGCATATGTTTGGGCTTTGGTGTCGACGCCTCGCGAGGCTTCGGAGGAGGTTTGCGCTTCCTGGCAGGTTTTGCAGCAGCAGCCAGCCCAATCTTCACGTGTGCGACTGGCTGATCTACAGCTGGCGACTCTGATGCTGCCTGCGGCGACGACGGAGACGGAATGGGTGCCAGCAATGGCCGACCATAGAGCACTCGGAAGGTCGCTTGTCGTCGGCGCTCGAGCTGCCAGTTACCAAAGACTGTGCTGCTCACTTGGCTCTGCCGATTGGTCGGTCGCTGCGCTTGGAGCGTCCAGCGACCGCCAGATGCAGCGAGCTCGTAGGAGCAGTCCAGCGAGTCGAGCTGTTGGACGTACTGCAGCTCTGCAGCACGGCTGTCAAATGAAGAAGCGCTGTAGCGACTCAACTAGTTGAGCGAACCACAGCAGCAAGGTCGGCAGGCAAAAGCGGCGTCAAAACGGAACTCTTGCACGCATCAGGAGCAAGCACAGTCGAGCGATAGACTCACCATGGCGCTGTCCAGTCGCTCGTGAAAGACGTCGGTTGTTGCCAGCAGCTCCTGCATCCCGTCCTGTTGTCGCACAGCACAGCGTGCGTGGCGGCATTTTAGAATAGAGGATAGCCACATCTCTTCAGAGCGCCAGCGCGTACCTCGTCGTGGTCGTCGCCGTGGGGGTGCCGGTGCTGGTGCGTCTTGCGGGCCTCGCGGTGCTGTGGGTAGCTGCTCGTGGCGCTGTGCATCGGCGTGCGCCTCTCAGTCTCGCACATGTACGCGGCGGCTGCGCGTGCGCGTCGCTTGGGGCTTGCTGGGTTCGGGGATAAGCGCAAGTGATGCACCAGCAATCCATATCCAACTCACCCGGCTCGTGATGTGTACCACATCGAGTGGTTTCAACTTCAATGTCAATATACTGAGTCTGGGGTACCGATAATGAGCGGTATTTTCGAGCATTTTGATGGATGATTGGCTTATGTGGTCCACATAGTGAATCAACAAAGCTGGGTTTACCTCTCTAGGTTCGATTCGGTTTCAAACCGTCAGCCACGAAAGTCGATCCTTTTCGTCTGGAGCCTTTCAGAGTCCTCATCAGCTTTTCATTGGGTAGTCTAGGTTTCTATTTCTGCCTCGATGCTGGTTTGTAGCGGAAAGCTGCTCGTTTGCGCGCAGCCTTGTAGGTCCGCCCGGCTCTCAAGGTTCGGCTGGAGGTCTAGGGGTTCGACCCTTTGCGCCGCCACGGCCCTTTCCAGTCCAGCGAGCGAGAGACGTGGGATTGGAAGATTGATCAGCGCTCGCCCACACAACCCGACCGCACGCCTGCAGGAGAAAGCGAGCGAGCGGCTCCAGACCGCCTGTCGCCACATCCGCCACCGATACACGGCCACGCCGCCACCACGCTCGCCACGCCACGCGCCTACTGCTGCTGGAGCTGATCTGTCTCTGGAGCATTGCTGGTACTCGCACGTGGAGAGCGACGACGACGACGACGACGACATTTTTAGAACGAACGGACGGAGCTCTCGTGCTGTGATCTCTCTGGCTGCAGCTGAGAACGGACGCGGATATGGTACGTTGCGTGTGGATCTGGCTGTGCGGGTGTGGCTGAGCAGAGACTGCGCTGTGTATGCGCTTGTAGCGGCGCCAATCGAGCGGTCGCGCGGACTGGATACATTCTCCCGTGAGCTTGTCACTCACCTGTTCTGTCGTGACGGCGGTGTGTGTCTGTGTGTCTGTGTGTTAGAACGACCGCGAAGACATGTACGACGTCATGGAAGATGGTACGTTTATCGCATGGCTCTCTATGTGAATCGCTGTATTCGAAAGAGTGGGTAGTAACGCCGTCGCCTGTGAACCATGTGCTGTCGCCTCGTGCAGACTACGAGGATCCGAAGCGCGGCGACCAGATGAGCCACCGCGTGAAGAAAATCACGTATCCGCCGCGGCTCATGGTCGATTTCACGAGTCTCGGGGTGCGTTCCATCGCTTGTCCGCCCTCTCTCTCTCTCTCTCTCTCTCTCTCTGTACTCGTTCGCTTGCTGACGAGTCGCGAAAATGGCACCTGTACGCGTCGTGCTGCTAGTTGGAGGCGCTGAAGCGCTACGCGCAGTTCTACAACCTCGCGGTGCGCGAGGAGCACGAGAAGGAGGAGATCGCGGCGATGGTCGCGCGCCACTTCGACGGCACGCTCGAGGTTGAGGAAGACGACTCGATCGTGACGTTCATCCAGCGCATCCGCAACGGCGAGCGCAACCCGAACAAGCGCACGCTATCAGAAAAGGAGCGCAAGAACATCGAGAAGAAGCGCAAGAAGAGCCATAGCCGCAAGCGCCAGCGCGAGAGCTCGGCTGCCGCGCCGGTGGCGTCCGCTGGCTCCTCGACAGCCGCGCCAAGCAGCAGCAGTGGCAGTAACGGCGGCAACAGCGGTCCAGCCGCTGTTGCAAGCAGCGGACGCGACAGCCACAGCCACGGCCACGGCCCTGCCGAGGACCGCAAAACGTCGTCATCCATGTCGTCGTCGTCGAACGCGGGCCATGCGAGCGCGCCGTCGTCGAGCAGCTCGCACTCGCACAAGAGCACGCACAAGAAGAGCTCGGACTCGAAGAAGAAGGACAACGACAACGGCGAGGACAACGAGCTGTACTGCATCTGCAACATGCCGAGCTACGGCAACATGATCGCGTGCGACGGCAAGAAGTGTCCGAACCCGTCGCAGTGGTACCACCTCGAGTGTGTCGGGTTCTCGGACGGCCGTCACCCGGACACGTGGCTCTGTCCCGAGTGCGACCCGAAGGGCTTCGCGGCCTTCCAGAGCAAGAAGAAGAAGAGCAACAACAAGCAGCGCTCCAAGAGCCCCGGGTCGTCCAAGTAAGAGCGACGGCGACGATGTATCGATGGATGTCACGAGGAGCTCGAGGGAGGGATGCAAAGCCGGGTCGTCCTGAAAGTGAGGGCTGTCCTGAGAAGCGAAGGATGTCCTGAGAAGGGCTGGCTGAAGAGCTCCAGATGGACGAGAAGCGCGAGAGGAGGAGACATGACACTGCGGAGGCAGGAGGTTTGGTGCATGTGCTGCTTTATATATCAGCTAGATGGCGATCTGTGTCGCCCCCTGCCTTCACTTGCCATCACCGAGCTCGACGCTCAATAGATATGAGATTTGCTTCCATAGGTTTCCTCCATGAGACCATCTTCTTTAGGCGAAAGCCCAGAGCTTGACGAGCTTGTCTGCGCCGGTGGTGACGAGCGCAGGCGTGGTCGGGTGCCACTGCGCCTGCAGCACCTTGTCCTGGTGCTGATGATACGACGCCATCGGCGCCAGCGTCGTGTCCTGCGCTGCAGATCCTGTGAGCTGCTGCGCCTGAGCTTGCATGACGCAGATCGTGCCGTCAAACGAGCTGCTGAGCAGCCACGCGCCGTCGGGCGACCACGAGATCGCTCTACACTCGTCCTGGTGGTACGCGAGCGACTGCAGCGGCCGGCTCTTCATGCGCAGATCCCACAGCGCGACGCTGCCGTCCTGATGTCCCGAGGCAAAGTGCCGACTGTCGCTTGACGGATCGAACGCCAGAGTGAACGCCGGATGCAGTGAGCGCGCGATGATCCGCTCGCACTTGCCGCTGCGATGGTCCCAGAGCCGGATCGTCTTGTCCAGCGACGCGCTGAGCAGCATCTGAGCTGTGGGTGCTGAGAACGCGAGCGCCTGGATCTCGCCCACATGGCCGTCCAGATCCATGCACGAGCTCTGTGGCGCCGAGGACGAGTGGCTCAAGTCCCAGCACCGGATCCGCAGATCGCCCGTGGCAGTGGACCACAAGAGGTTGTCGGTTGTGAAGTGCAGCGCTCGGATCTTGCCCACGTGGCTCTGGATCAGAACCTCCTTACTGGTCGCCAGCGACAGCACCTTGATCGACGAGTTGGCGTCCCCAGATGCGATCACACCGAGTGCGGTATTGCTGTCGCTGCTGCTGCTGTTGTTGTAGGCGACGCAGTAGATCGACGTCTGGTGGTGCTTGTGGCGCTCGACGATGACTGGAAGCAGCGGCAGGAAGCTGTGGTGGTGAGGCGACGATGAGAAGCTCGAGCGTGACGACGCCGACTTTGCCAGCATCGACGACGCACTCGCTGACGCGGCGCTGGCGAGTGGCGAGGTGATGTCGAAGACGCGGAGAGCGCGCGCGTTCGTGCCGATCGCGAGCTGGGATCCGTCGCGATTGAGGTCGATGGCTCGCGCGGCGTGGGCTTCTTTCACTTCGGCCACGACGCTCGCGCGCACAATGTGGTCGAGCGTGAGCTGATCGTACCGCTCGGGTCGGTGTTCTGGCAGTTCGTCTTGGGAATCGGAGACTGGATCTGCGGCGTCGTTGTTCGACTCGTCATCCTCTCCATCCTCGTCTTCTTCCTCGAGATACTTGGATATAGGCGACTTGTTGTCCAGCACCGCAGACAGCGACGGCTCGTTGTCATCATCGTCGTCAATGCAGACAGACCTCGACACGTCGCTGGCGAAGCTCGCTGCCATTTGGTTACGTTCTGGGCGGTGCATCTCAGCACTGAGCTGGACTTTCTGAAACTGAATGCCTTGGCTGTGATCGAGTTCGTGGCTTGGAGCTGTCGACTCCGGCGCTTCTTGTTGATGGATCTCTGGCTCTGCTGCCACCAGCATTGCCTGTTCTGTCTTTGGCTCACCTCTGACGACTACGGCAGCAGGAACAATCTGAGCTGCTGAAACCGTGGTGAAGGCTGGAACTTCTGTCTGCGTCGCAGAGTCGCACAGCATTTTCGCGGTTGGCGCTGCGAGTTGGCTCTCCTGTTCAGCTTCTTCCAGCACCGACGGTGGAAAATCCACCTCGCCTTCGTCCGTGTCTTCGCCGTCTTCCTCGGCGATGAGCTCATTTCGGACTCTGCCCGCTGTCACTTCACGATGTCTTCGCGTGACGAGCCTCGCTTTGTCAAAGTCCAAGGACATCGCGAGTGGGTTCTGTCTCTCTCCAGCAGTCTTGATCGAGCCCTTCAGCACTGCTGGCTCAAGATCGATGGCGTCGACCCAGTTGCTCTTCTTCGTCTTCGACCAGTCCACAGATCTTGAGAGCGGGTGGCTACTGATTGAGGTGGTACCATCTTGTGGTGGGAGCTGCTTTTCGATCAAGAACAAGTGCTGACTCGGCGCTGCTGCTCGTGCAAGCTGGTCAAGAGCTGCTTGGTGGCTCTGACTGGCGACCCCAATGCAGTCCAGCGGCTGCTCTGCTCTGGACGCAGTCTCCACGCTCTTGCGAGCGGCGCCATCGCACACGAGAGCCATGAGCTGCGTCGGCTCGACGACGAGATACTTGTGCTCGTAGTCTTCTGGATCGATGTCACCGCGAAAGAACGGCACGAGCTGCTCAAAGCACCGCATGCGCGCTTCGTTCACGTCCCACGGCCGATGACTCGGAGCTGCAACTGTGCACCTCGCTGCACCGCGCGCTTCAGTGTCCTGCAGCAGATCCCGCAGACACAGCGCCAGCTCGCGTTCGTCCACGCGCAGTTCCCGCTTTCGGCTACGCAGCTCATCCAGAATCGCCTGTCTCTGCTTGTGCGTGAGCCCGTCACCTCCCAGGAAGAATGTCTCGAGCAGCTGATGCTTCTCGATCACCACCATCGCTGCGCTGAGCTCTTCGTTTGCGAGCGCACCTGCCAGCGGCTGCAGAAGCGCCTTGGCGCGCTCCAGGTCGCCTGTGAAGACCCATTCGCGCAGCAAGCGCATCTCGCGCGACGGCCCGCAGAGCCACGACGTGTCGAGCTCGCTCTCGCGCAGCAGCGCCATGGCGCTTGCCGACAGTCCGCAGAGTCGCAGGTGCTTCACGATCAGGAAGAGCACGTCTGCGGCGTCCACGCAGGACGGCTGCTGTGGCGTCGTCGCCTCCATTGCCGCTGTGGTCGTGCAGATCGCGCTTGTGCCCTTTCGAGTCCTGTGGTGTGTCATTCACTGCCACGCTAATTCAGGATGGATCCCTATTTTCAGTCGAGAAACAACCCAGCCAAATGGCGATCGAGAAAACAACTGGAAAAGGTGACTTGGACATGGAACGTGTCGTGTTCGTTACGCTCTCGCCGAGGGCTCGCCACCGCACCGCCGCCTTGTCGTCTGTATGGCGCTTGCTGATCTCTCTCTCTCTCTCTCTACCTCTCCACGCGCGCCATGGGAGCTGCATCCACTCCTGTCTTCGTCTTCTTCGTTACGCACGTGTACTTATAATTGGGGTCCTAGCCTACTTACCTCCTGCGAGGTTCCTCTCCGTGCGCCGCTTACATGATCACAATGTTCTGCTTCGGCGTGTCGGGACCTCCGGCGGCGGCGACGCCTTCGTCGACGCTGCCCGCACGACCGAAGCCGCCGGCCGCGTCCTGCTCGCGCTTCTTCTTGCGCGAGTAGAGCGCGAACATGAGCGCCGCGACGATGATGATGGCCGCGAGCAGCCCCACGACGATGAACACCGTCGAGCCGCTGCCCTTGCTGCCGTCCGAGAGCGTGTCCGTGCTGGACGCGGCCGAGCCCGCCTGGTTCGGCTTGGGCGTCACCACGGACGCCGACGACGACGATGGCGGCCCGCTCGTGCTGCTGCTGCTGCTGTTCTTCTTGCTGCCGGCGGTGCTGTCGCTCAGCGATCCGCTTCCAGACTCTGCTCACACACCAAGCGCACGCAACACAAGTCAGCAACCCATCGCGGATGCAGTCAATACGAACAAGAGACACACAAACCACGTACTCGCTGGGCTGATCTCGCACTGGTCGCCCGTGTAGCCGTTCGCGCACTCACACGCCTTGTCCACGCACGTGCCGTGGGTGCCGCACTGTCCGGCGTCCACCACGCACGAGTCTGATAAACCACGGCAGCAGCACCACATTCACAGCGTCAGATCAGATGAACAACGCATCGCGAGCAGAGAGCGCGCAGACGCACCGTCGAGGACGTTGTCGCACTTGGTGCCGTTCCAGCCCGAGTCGCAGGCGCACTGGAACGACGGCTCGTCCGACTTGTACGTCACCTGGCAGTTGCCGCGGCCGTTGCACTGCACGCCGTTCACATTGCACGAGCCTGCACGCACGATACACAACACATCCCCACCACAGCCAGTCAGTTCTCATGCCACGCAACAACAACAACAACACAAATCAGTGCACACGCATACAAAACAAAAAGCAAAAATACGCACCGCTGCAGAGCGAGTCGCCAAAGTACTTGTCGCAGCGGTCGAGCGAAATGCACTTGTAGATGCCGAGCTCGCCCCCGATCTCCTTGCAGCCGACCGAGGACTTGCCGCACGCCTTGGCGTCCGGGCGCCAGATGCACGCGAGCTGGCCCGTGGACGGGTCCGCCGGGCAGCTCCCGATGTTGCCGCCGCCGCACGGCGAGCCAGCCACGCAGCGCTGCACCGACGTCTCCGAGTCGCCGGCCACGCACCACGCGCCGTCGCTGCAGTCGTCGTTCGACGCGCACTCCTTCGCGAGCGTCTCGGCCTGCACGCCGCCCATGCAGCTCGCCAGCAGCGTCGTCGCGAGCAGCAGCACTGCGAGCGTCGTCTTCTTCGTCGTCATCGCGGCTCGCGGGGTCTGCATGCTCTCTCTCTGGGTTATGTCTGCGACTGGCGGGTTACGCGTGGGTATCTGCTGGTCGCTTGTCGTAAGCTCGCTTGCTGCGGGGGACGGCGGGTGGTGTCACGCACACAACGCCGTTGCTTCTTCCTCTTCTCGCGCGGTCGAAGTGTGAGAGGCGCCGCCGCTCCTTTCCTTCTCGGCGCTTTCCATCACCAGCGAAGCGGACGGCGCTCGGACCAGCCGCCCGCCTCGCCAAGAAGTCCGCCCTCTCCCGACTGTAACCCATCTCTCCCGCTGCGAAAGTCAGTCCGAGCGAGCTGGCAGCCTATCAGCTGCTAGCGGCAAGGAATCGTCGCGAAAGCTACACGACTCTGCTCTGATGCGATTTATCCAGAAGCACTAACAGAGAGCTTTTGCAAAAAATGTCGTATTTTACGCGCAATGCGCTGCGGTCCCCAGTGCGTGTCCCATTCACCCACCCGAAAATTAGGATAACACCCCTACCCGCTACCCGCCGGCTCCTACAAAACACCTGGCGAATGCAAGTCGCTGGACATTTTTCAAAAGCGCTCGCTTGCTCTTTTTCGCGTTTTTGCGGGAGCGAATTTCGTTCTCGCCAAGCGCTCGTGTCGCAGTTGACAAGGAGGCGAGCGCGAACCCACGTGTGTCGCGGCGAACACGTAGTGCCCAGGCGCATCAGCGAGACGACACACAGGAGCTGGGTGTGCGACCCAAGCCGGTTCGCACACCGTTCAGCGATCGACCTGATTTGCTGCCAGCGCATTCTTGCGTCCGCTGATTTCGAATTCCTATCTTAGGTGGGCCACGCCAAATAGAATGCCGAACTACGTGGACCACATCGATCTGTGACGTGTGACCCACACGTCACAGGATATCTTTGGTGGCTACGATCGGCCAATCACGGCAATGCTCTCCGCGAAGACTCTCACTGGAACATTCATTACATGGTATATACACCTGCTCGTTGGTGGACGCTACGCTATGCTGCGCTATGCTACTTGCGTGTGGCGCCTACTGGATGCAGACGGGCGGATGGTGCTTCGTGATCACGTGCAGCTGGTCGCCGCGCGCGATCGTCACGTCGCCATCGCCGTCGGGACACGTGAACACGTACGGCAGCGTGTTGCCGCGGCGCGGGTCGTTCGCGCGGCGGTAGATGCCGAGCACGAGCACGCCCTGCTGCAGCCCGCGCGCGAAGACGCTCTGGAAAGACTCGCCCTCGAGGTCGTGCGAGACGCTCGCGGTGGACAGCACCGGATGGCGGAAGTCATCCATCGGCTGCTGCTTTGCGCTACCGTCCTGCTCGTCCCCATCATCGTCAGCTGACTCCCCCTCAACGCTCGTGCTGCTGTTGCCGTGCGGTGAGCCGTTCACGTGGCTACTTTGATGCCGCTCAAGTCCTGCTGCTCGGTGTCCCGCACTCGCCTGTCTCTGCGTACCGTTGCCGCTCGTCGCAGCAGCAGCTGCTGGTGACACGCGGGTGTCAAAGTACCTCATCATGGACGACGCGAAGTTGCTCTCGGACGAGGACGAGTGGTGGTGGTGACCTGGCGAGTAGTAGTTGCCCGCGAGCGCGTGCACGAGGTCAATCACGTACGGGTTGAAGAACGACTGGCAGAGCAGCGTGTCCAGCACGCTGTCCACGAAGATCTCGCCCGCGGCGTACGACGGCGCGAAAGCCGCTGGCAGCAGCATCTCCGCCTCGCGGCCGCTCACGTCGTCCCGCTCAACGGCTTTCGCACGCGAGAGGAAGAAGCGCGAGCGACCGTAGTGCTGTCTGCCGCCGTGTACGAGCTTGTCAACGCTCGCCGCGCGATGCAGCCCGTGGCCGTAGTTGCTCTGGCTGCTCTTGTACGCAAAGTACTTGATGCTGTCGTGGCTGCGCACGACTGAGCAACCAAGTGTGTGCTTGTGCAGTACGTGCTGCTGCTGCTGCTGCTGGTGGCGCGCGTCAATGTCGTCCAGCACCGCTTTGGGGCCTCGTGGCTTGAGAGTCGGCGTGCCGCCAGTCGAGCTCTGGTGGTGGTTAAGATGGCTATGATGGCGCGGCCGCAGGTGCTCGTGGTGCAGGTCGTGCATGGTCTGCAGCGAGAGCGTGGACATGATGACCTGGTAGTCGATCAAATGGTCCGAGAGCTCCTCGAGGCTCTCTTCGCGGAACTCGTCGACGTGGTACTTCCAGTGCCCGGGGATCATCAGCACGGCTTTCGCCTCGAACGCGCGCACGCGCAACAGATCCTCGACGTTCTGGCTCACGCCTTTCTCCACAAACACGTTCGCCGGCAGCGGTCGCGACAGGTTATCAAAGTCCGCGTCGCTCGGGAACCGCTTGACGAGCAGCAGCACCGTCGGCAGGTGAACGCGACCCGAGGCGTCCACGCGCTCTTTGCGATAGAGCTCCTCGATGTAGCACGCAATCTGGTGGCCGTGCGCGAACGGGCCGCAGATGATGATGTGGTCCTGCAGCCGCTGCAGATGCTTGGTCGCCAGCACGGAGCTCGTGCGGCGCAGCAGCGCTGCTGGAACGTGGAACTGCTGCGGACGGGAGAACGGTGGCAGCATGGGCATGTGGGATGCCAACGTTGGCGACGCAGACGACGACGATCGAGACGACGACGACTCAGAGGACGAGTACGAGGACTCGGTCGAGTTGATCCGCGCGCGCGTGGACGGCAGGTGCGTGGTTGTGGTGGATGACGGGACGTAGAAGTCCTGCGTCTCGAGGAACTCCGCGTCCAGATCTCGCTCGACGCCATTGAGGTTCTCATTCGTGGGTGCGTCGTCCATTTTGTCCCCATCCTCCTCGACGTTGTCGCTGTCGTCGCTGGTGATGTCGATGGACGGACTGCGGCCCTCGGTCATGGACTGCCGATCCAGCACGTTGTCGGACGAGAAGACGAGCGTCGGCAGCTGCGAGCTCGCGTCCGCCGCGTACTGGTAGTCCAGATCGAGCGACGAGAGCTTCTCGACCGCGTGCTTGGCGAACGACGCGCTCGGCGCCACGAAGAACGCGATGTCGTTCTCGCGCAGCGGCTGCCCGAACGGACACAGACGGACGCGCTTGCCGCCATCCTCGCCGGCGCCGAGCTTGTCGTAGAGAGCCACAAAGATGATGAAGAAGCTGTAGAACAGGCATAATCGAGTGAGGTGAGAGAGAGGGAGAGAGAGATCAGAACCCAGATCAGCCATGCGAGCTACGGACAGATACAGAGAGAGAGAGAACGCACTTGTTGTAGAGCATCTCGGCGACGTCTTCGTAGACGCGGCCGGCGTAGAACTTGGGCAGGAAGACCGGGAAGAGCTGGTGCTGCAGTCCGTGCGCGTACTCGGCGACCCAGGGCACGTTGGACGCCTTGGCTTCCTCCACGTCGTGTTCCGAGGCCGAGTAGATCAGGTTCAGCAGCAGCGCCGTGGCTCCAGGACACACGATGCTGCGCGCCAGGATCGCCGTGCGCAGTCGCGGAGTGTTGAGCGCGACCTCGACGCCTGTGATCGTTCGCAGTCCACGTGTGCGCTGCGACGAGAGGATTTGAAGGAAGCAGCGGATGTCGCGCTCACGGCGCTTGGAGCCCGACGCTCTGGAGTGCACGCGGTTCTCGAAGCGGAACTTGTCGATCGCGAGCGCCTGCAGGATCGTGAGCGCGTCGGCGGCGTCTGCGTGCTTCGGGTTGTCCTTTGGCGCGAGGATGAACACTGCGGCGGCATCCTTAACGTGCGCGCGCTTGGCGTCCTTGTCGTTCAGCAGACTGCCTTTGAGGTACGTCGTGCGGCGGCGGTACTTGACGTTGAGCAGCAAGCCCTGGAGGCGCTCGCTGGGGACGAGGTCGGTGAGGAAGACCACGTCCATGTTCACGCGGCCCTGGCGCGTGCGGTAGAACTCGCTCAGGAACTCGGAGACAGACTCGAAACTCACGTGGCCCGTGACCACGACATGGCCGCCGTTCTGCACGCTGCGCTTGCGAAGCGTGTAGTTGTGCATGTAGCCATGCTGGAGCTTCGAGAGCTCCACGAGCCGGTTGATCTGCCGCGGGATCACGGTCACGACCACGACGATCATGATCATGACGAAGAATTGCGCTGCGAGATGAAGAAAGCGTACACACGCGAGGCAGCAGCAGCGTTAGAATACCATTGGTGCCACACTGAGCTTGGCAGACAGAGAGCGCGAGAGTCTCACAGGCAGTATTCTTCGGAGTGATGTCGCCAAAGCCGACGGTCGACATGGTCACGAAGACGAAGTAGATCGCCTGGTGGAACTGGAGCTCCGACCCGATGGACGTGTAGTACGACTCCTCGAGGATCTGGAACACGCCTGCAGCCACGAACATGAGCGCGAAGATCATGAACCCCAGCACGCCGAGCTACACATGAGAGCAATCAGTGCAGTTAGCCAGGCAAAATGGGGTAAGACACAAGCGAGCTGCTCAGCGACGAGAGCTCATTTAGAACACGACAAGCACCTCGTAGTCGAAGCCGCGGTAGGACTGGACAATGCGATAGAGACGCAGCACCGCAAGCATTCGGAAGACGCGTGCCACGCGCACGAGCTGCAGGATGTCGAGCTGCAGCGACGCCAAGAAGTACTGGCGTTAATACACACACAGCCACGCACACACGCGCACGCGCCACAAAGCAACGAGTTGTTAGCAATGAGGGCTCGCAGTGTGCGATTCGCGCTCAACCTGCAGTGCGTGGAGGCTCACAGTGATCAGCGGCGGGATGATTGTGAGCAGGTCGATGATCCCCATCGGACTCACGACGAACCGGAAGCGCTCCTCCGACGCGAAGAGGTGCAGGCTCTGCGAAGAGGTTGTGCAGCAGCAAACAGCGCAGTTAGTATGGCTCTGGCCATGACCATCAGCCTGGACATTGCAAAGTGAAGCCGCCGTACAAAGTCGACCGCGAAGAGCAGCGTGCACATGAACTCGAACTGCGCGTACGCGTGGTTCCCGACGGTGAACTCGGTCGACTCGTACGACTACGTGACAGAGATCAAGCACACCGGACGCACGCGTCAGCCAGACTGCTGTGATAGCAATACGATTCGCGAAGACAGCACAGCAGACGCACGTCGATGACGGAGATGACGACGAGCACCATACTGAGCAGCACGTTGAGCGTCTCGAGCGTGATGCCTCCCTTCCTGCACGCACGTGTCACCACCCATCCATCTCTGTTAATACGAGACCGAGTACAAGTTGACGGCGGTCTTGTCTCACGCGACTGACTCACGCACCCGTCCAGGAACGACTGCACGCGCTCCTTCCACGAGAGCGCCTGGATGTCGCCGATCTGGTGTCTGCGCAAGCGCGCGGGCACGGCCGACGCGACCGACTCGGACGCTGATCAACCCACGCACACAAGAGTGCTGTCAGCTTCACGAGGGGGCAATGGCACCGGCGGTGTATACAAAGAACGCACTTGCGGGGGACGCGAGCGCGCCGTATGCCCGCGAGTCCTTCGTGGCGCGACGCATGTTGACGAATCGGCGCGAAAGCGAGCAACTTCAGTCGACGCTGGCTTGGCGAGAGACACGCGCTCAGGAGGATGTGGGCTGAGCAGACGAGAAGCGCGACTGCCGCTCGGCGAGTCCTGACTCAAAGCGCCGGCGCTGGCTGTGGAGAGGATGAGGTGGCTACGCTTGCGGCAGAAAGGGAGAGCGTTTGCGCCCAAAACAAGCGGAATCAGGTACCCAAACTGATGGCGCTGTCAGCTGGTAGAGGCGGGCAAAGACAGGTGGCAGCTGTAGAAGCCCAAAACAGCGTATTTTGGGGTCGGCAGCAGAGAAAAGTTCAGCGAGTGGAACGCCGACACAGATTCTCGCCGAGAGCGAGAGCGTGGCGTCCCTCCATTCCAATCGCCTCTCTGCATCGACGGCAGACAAACCCCTATTGAATGGCTCGCCGAGCCGAGTCAATGCTCAGCGGAATGGCGGTCTTCGCTATCGTGGAGCGCAGAGCTGCGCGAGGCTGTGCGACGGGAGAGGGTCCATAGCGGGGGTTAAATGCTGCAAAATCAAACCGACCCTTCGAAAACGAAGGAAATCATCTGGAAACTAGTCCGCCATTTTCTGCCAACCAGATCGCTGGCTACATTTTTCTGTTCTATTTCCGGCACCCAAGCAAACTTCTCGAGTGACGGATTTGACGTCACACCATTCGCGGCTCTTCGAGATGGGAGTGGGTCTCAGCATCCTGAACATTCCCACACGCCGACGACTGCGCGCATGTGCACGCACGCGAATGCTCTGTAGCGCATGCATCTCACCACTCGCGGAGTGCTGGGCTCGCGCATGCATCACCACGTTTGCACTCGCCTTCGGCTCGCCGTGCGTCGTTGTTCGCGGACGACTGGCTGGTGCTGCCTTTCTCACCAGATGCGCACTTTCTAGGAGCGCCACTCGACCGCTTGCTGTCTTCGCGCGGAAGTGTGCGCACAGCTCGACGGCAGCGCTGCGCATATCACACATACACGCACGAGCAGCCCCAGCACCACACTAGAAAGCGCAGATACCGCAGCAACAACGCAAGCGACAATCGGTACAAATGAGGTCGAGTCGCGTCGCCAGGAGAGCCGCGACAGTCGAGCACCAGTGCGACAACAGCCCAAGCACGTCGGAGCTGCGCGTCGCGCTGGCGTCCGAGGAGCTCTTCCGCGACGACAGCGCGCTTCTGCTCTCTGCTGCGAGCCAGCTCCTGTGTGACGACAGCACCAGCAGCTGCAGCTTCACCGCGCGTCCGCCGGTTGCCGACTTCCCGTCTTTCCAAGCGCTGCTGCAAGCCGCCGCGTCCGTCGCTCCTGACGACGACATCGAGGCTCTGCCCGCGAAAGAGAAGGTTCCAGGTGCAAGCTCGCGCACGCAGAAGCGCCGCGAGCAGAACCGCATCTCGTGCCGGAAGACGCGGTTGAAGCGCAAAGTGGAGCAAGCCAGCGAAGACGTTCTTGCCAGCAAGCGAGCCGAGCACAATCGCTTCCTAGTCGAGCTGCACCAACAAATCACACAGCTCAACGACGAGCAGCACGGCTCGCAAAGTCTGGAGAGCGCGCGACTTGCGCGCCAGTTGGTCGTCAGGAGCGTGCACTTTCAGCTCATGGATCCCGAGTACGATGCGTCCTGGTGCTTCGAGTCCTCGAATCGTCAGATCAGAGGCAAAAAGTCTGGCGCGGCTGTCAACCAAGAGCTGCTGGAGCAGTGGCGATCGATCGTCGCTGAGCTGGAGAACGCAAGCCTGGACATCCTGCAGATCCGCGACATACAAGAGAGCGCGACGCAGGAAGTGGCAGGCTCGCAGAGCCAACAACTCTGCTGCCAGTGGCGCATCGCTGGCTTCTCCAAGCAGCAGCCCCAGAGCGGCCGAGTTGAAGAAACCGTGATCTCAGGAGCGACGCGCGTGCGCTTCACCGGCCGATCGATCGAGGCGATCGACATGCGCGTCACTCCCAGCTGTGACTGGTGACGAAGCAGCGCAGTGTGTGATCTCAGAGTCAGCGAGTGTCAGTGTAGTGCGATCTCAAAGTGTCTGCTGTGCAGCAACAAAAAACGTGTTAGCAGCTAAACGATGAAGAGGTGGTGCTGTCGTGGACCTGCTTGCGTTTTCATTGAGAAGTCAGCTTCGCGGGTTGTTGGGGCACCCGTCCTCGATCAGATGCACCTGCCAGCCGTTTTTGCCTGGCGAGATGTCGTCGTGGCACAGCGGGCAGCGGCTCGCTTTCTTCGGGTGCGGGCACGGCAGGCAGTCGTTCAGGCTCACGTGCTTGTCGAAGAACTTGGCCGTGATCGCTTCGCCGCAGCGCGGACACTCCTTGTGGTTCTTTTTCAGCTCGCACTCAGCCAGCAGGTGCTCGTTCAAGCACGATATCTCGATCACTTGCCCGCACATCTTGCACGGACTGAGCATCTTGCAGTCGGCCCAGAAGTGGTGGTCGAGCCGATCCGAGTCGAACTTCTCGTCCACGACGCCGCAGAATGGACACGTGTACTCGTCCACCGACTCGTCGTCGTCGTCGCCCTCGTCGTCCTCGTGGTTCATCATCTCGGCAGGCAGTTTCGCCTGTGGTCGCGTGTTGCCCTGTCGACCGCCGCCATTGCTGCTCTGAGCGTTCGCGTTTCCCCCACGTTGTTGCGGTGCAGCAGCAGCTCTCGCGTTCGCTGCTTTCGCAGTCTCAGCGGCTTCGAACGCTGCTTGGTACTCCTCCAGCTGCTTCGGACGCAGCGATTTCAGGTATCCCTCGACCTCAGGACCGACAATCTGCACGCACACACACCTCACACTTCAGCTTCGAGTTCATCACCGCCGCAATCATTGCAGCGAACGCACGACTGTACCTCATACAACGCGACCGCCAGTTCTTTAGCCGGATCCCGAATCTCGCGGTTCTGGTGTGCAAAGCAGTTGCTGTCTTCGAGGAAGCTCATGATGCCTCCGACCGAGTGATCCGAGTCTGGCAGCAAGTCGAACTTCGCGACGAGATCCTTCATCACAAGCAGCCGACCTTGGAGGAACTTGAGCCCGAGCGGCTTCTTCGAGCGCTTCGTCAGGTGCGAAGCCACAAACGCCACGCCAACGTTCTTCGCGGACGCCAGCCGCACCAGAAGCGCCGCTGCTTCGTCGCGCACTTTGGTCTGAGGCTCGCCGAGCTTGTTCACAATCTGCGTCATACTATTTCCTAGCTGCAGACAAAACACGCAGAGAATCGAGCAATAAGCATTCAGTCAGCGTCCTCGATAAGCAAACAGTGCAATCGCGAAGACTGCAAGTGCTTACGATTTGGCACATGTCGTCGCGACGGACTTTGGACGCGAACGGAAGCATGCGCTCAACGAGCCGGAACGCAGAGAGCGCCACCTGTGCGATCCGATCCCCTGCACCGCTCTGCACCAGCGTCGAGCACACTTCGAGGAGCTGGATCACGTCCACAGGATACTTCTCGAGTTCCATCGTGACTTTGCGAATCGCCGCATCTCGGTGGTTCCACAGATTGCTGTAAAAGCACCGCGTGAAGAAAAGCCCGATGACGCTAATCAGCTGCTCGTTCTCCTTCGCGAGTGCGGCAGGGATCTCGTCCGGATCCGGCAGGTTCTCCGCATCAGGGAGCCCGCGAAAGTTCGGGTTTGGGCCGCCGCCGCTGCTGCCACCGCCCGTCGCTGGATCTTCTTCCTCGTCATCTTGAGCGTGACGACTGCTGCTGCTACTGGTGGGACGATGGGCTGCTGGACTGCGGTCGCCTGGAAAGCCGCCACCACCGCCACTGCCACTGGCTCGCTTCGACCCAAGCTGCTGCTGGTCTTCGGGGTACATGTCTCGCGGAGAGAAGCTGGAGGACGACGTGACGTTCTTTGTGCCCAAGATCGCCGCAGCGCCAGCACGCGGGAGCACTTGGCTTCTCGCCATCGCCCGCGATCCCTGTGCGCTGTTCCCGTTTCCCGAGAACGTGGGGGACACTGACGATGGGTACGATTTGCTCGCTGGCGCCAGAATCGGCTGGGACTCGTTACTGCCGACGGACGCTTCCAACATGCTGATCTCGTCCTTGATGCGCTTCGCCAGATCGTAGTCTTCGTTCGCGACCGCGTCCCGCTTCTGGGCTTCTAAGCGAGCCAGCTGGAGTCCAATGCTCTTCAACTGCTCCTCCATCTGCTTGAGCCGCTTCGCCTGGTCGTAGTCCTCCATGGCGACTGCCTGGTCCTTGGCGATCTGGATTTCTCGTATCCGCGCCGCTGTCTTCGCGTCGAAGCGCAGATCGAAGCTCAAATCGTCGGTGGCGCCAGCTGCGGACGGCTTCGGGATCGAGCGCAGCGCCGGCACGCCTCCGACGCCGAGCAGCTCTCCAGTGGACTGGTTCGGGAGCTCATCGCGCAGCATCGCGAGCGGCTCACCGAGCAGGTTGATCGCCATGACGCCTACTTGGCTATAGATGTTGCGCTCGTTGATGTAGCACTGGTGCAGCAGCATCTTTACGAACGTGGCTTCGTTGTCGATGTGCACGGTCTTGAGCTCGCGCGCCATGTAGTTGCTCTCGACATTCGACTTCAGCGTCAGGAACCTGGAGTACGTCACGCGCGACGACTGACAAATCAGTTCATTGAAGCATCAACTGCAAGCGAGCCGTGAGGAGACGCGCAGCAAAACTCGCACCCGAGTCGCTGGAAAGTGGCGTCGTGCAGCGAGCTGCTCTTGCTCAGGAACAGCTCGATCTTGGTCGCGATGTGCGTCTGGTGCGACAGCAGCTGCACCTGCTCACGCGCACAGAGCCAGCAGTCGCATAGCAGACACAGCATGTGAGCGATGTGCATCTGATCAAACGCATGAGCAGATCTGTCCGCGAAGACGCCTGCAGATCTCTCATCCTATAATCTCCATTCGTTGTTTACCTGTGTGACGCGGCACGCTCCATCCTGCATCCTGAGCACGAGCTCCTGCGGATACTCACAGTTCCTACCGCGCAACAGCAGCATGGTGTCCATTCCTAACAGCTCAGCGACACGCTACAAAGGCATTCGTCGTACGAGCAGCAGCCACTCACTCACCTTGGCGTGAGGAAGCCCTTGCTGCTCGCCGCGTGCTCGTTGAGCTCTCGCGCCGGGAACGCCGGGTCTTCGCCCGAGCATGACACTACAGTGAACCGCAGCTTGCTCATCACGTCTCTCTCTCTCTCTCTCTCTCTCTCTCTCTCCCTCTCTCTCTCTCCTTCTCTCTCGTGCTCGTGCTCGTGCTCGTCTGCT
>JAADWH010000169.1:0-38198 GCA_023335995.1 Globisporangium nagaii
CCCCCCCCCCCCCCCTGGCCACGGACGCGCTGGACGCAAGAAGCCTCCCTGGTTAGTATGGAGCCACTCCAGCTGCCGTGCGTCCGCATAGATCCGTTGACCATGCGGCCATGTGGGGGCGTCCGCGAGTGGCGTCCGCGCCGCGGCGGCGCTGGTCAACATGCCGCGCCTCTGCAGAGCTGAGAAACGGAGCAGGAGAAGTCAGCACTCCGCCTTCCATAATGAGCACAGCAGCATTTCACTACATATAGAGGCAAATTTGTATCTCTGGAAGGAAGATACGTTGGATTCGTATGTAGAGAGCATGCTATCGGGATCAACCTACTTTCGCAGAAAACAGTGGGATGGACAAACGAGGCAACCAGGAGGCACTCTACTCCTGCGGCGCAGAGAGAAAACCGGCGGAGACTGTCTGGCGAATGAGCTGGCAGTCGTCACAGCCGCAGGTGATATCAAGTGCGCTCGTCGCGTGTCTTTCGAGCGGCGATCCTTGACTCGAGCCTTTTCGGATGACATCCATGGAGCTGCATTGCCTGCCAGCCGATAGCACCAGCAGCGTCAGGATATCCATTGAGCGGTTTCCGTTGATGCCAGCCGATGGTCTGTCTGATTTCTATGGACTCGAGCCGCTTTGGGTAAAGAGTTCGCTGCTGCTGTCAGCCAGAAAATCAAGGATTACTGCTCTGCGTATGAGAGGACAGAACGCCTCGCGGATGGCTGCGGTTGCTGCAGGTGCAGGTGCGCTGCTGTCTCTTTCGCGGCTGAGCCAGGAGCCTCCGAGCCAACAGGAGCGACGAGCGAAGCTGGTGATCGCACTCTACAGCGTTCGTCCTGAGCGCAGTCGGTCCTCTCCAGTTCTCGTGGCTGCAAGCAGCGTTCATTTGCCCACTGTCACTTGCTGTGTCCGTTCTCGCTGGAGCCACACACGCGATGACGAGTGCATAGGGACAGCCGCATCGAGCGCTTGAGAATGGATGGCGGCTGTGGGCTTACTGTGACTATGCTTCGAATGGCTTTCTGGAGAGGCACTGGTAGAGGTGTCGATCTCGAAAATGCCTCCTCGAGACATCAAAAGCAGCGGGCAAGAAGTGGGTGTCCCGAACATCCCGCATTTGATGCGAGTGTACAGCAGGCAGCTGTATCAGTAGCCCCTGCTCGCCTTTTTGGCTGGGCAACAGCAGACGCTGCGCGAGCCAAACGCCACCAGACAGACGAATATGGTGAAGCTCCTGCTCTGCGGCCAGCCCGGCGGTCAGTGGGGCGTCATCTTCGAGCGCGCGCAGAAGCTCAACGCGGCCGCGAAGGGTGCACCGTTCCAGCTGCTGCTGTGCGTCGGCGGCGCGCTTCCGATCCCGGCCGAGTACCTGGACGGCGGCAGCAAGCGCGTGCCGATCCCCACGTATTTCATCCCAGCCCAGCACGAAGATGCGGCTGACACTGCTGCCGAAGGCTGGAGACAAGACCCGCAGCAGCAGGCGCTCTACGAGAAGATGTTGAGCGCTGCGGACGCGGACGCGCCGGTGCAAGTGGCGGAGAACTTGTTCGTCCTAGGCAAACAAGGCGTCGCGACGGTCCGAGCTCTTGCTTTTGTTGCGCGTCTTACCCATGGTTGGGTCCCGGTGTGCGCTATGGTATCTCTATGGATCTAATAACTGCGTGTATGTGTGTATGCTGCTGATGTGACTGTAGATCGAAGGGCTCAAAGTGGCGTACGTCTCGGGCACTGCTGCGAAGAGTGGCGACGCGGCAGCCTCGCCGTCTCAGTACTCGGCTCACACGGTACGCTCATCCTTGTCATTCGTCAGCCATTTCTAGTTTTGCTCATCGCACGGGTTTGTGGTTGTGTGCATGCTCAGGTCCGAGCGCTCATCGACACCGTTGGGAAGCAGAGCGGCGATGTCGACTTCTTGCTGACTGCAGACTACGCTGCCAAGTGAGTACATCCTGGCGCTCACGAATCGTCTTTCCATGCTGGTATCTAAGTGCGATCGTATGGTTACTGCTGCAGCTTCCAAAGACTCCTGCCAGACCAGCAGCTGCCGACTGAGCTCCAGAGTCTGCAGGGCAGTCCTGCGCTCCAGGATCTGCTCCAGGTGGTACACCCAAAGTACCACATCACGAGCAGCGCGTCGATGGCGAATGGCGGCGTGTTCTACCAGCGTCTGCCGTACGTGAGCGAGAACCGATCGAGCGGCCGCAAGTGCGTCACGCGGCTCATCGGGCTCTGCGGCGTCAGCGCATCGAAGAACAAGGCGCACAAGTACCTCCACGCGCTCCAGGTGACGCCGAGCGCCGAGGTGCAAGGACAAGAGCAGCAGCAGGTTGATATCCCAGCAGGCACGACGCAGAACCCGTATGTGCAGGCGCCGCGCGCACCGGAGCGCTTGAGCCGTGACGATACACTCCACAAGCGTCGCCGAGTGGATGAACCAGCACCACTAGGTACCAGCAGCGGCGGCGGACTCTCTGCCGAGCAGATCGCGCAGCTCACTGCCAAGAGCGCGAACGGCGCGCAGTTCTTCTACGACCAGAAGATCGCCGCGCGAGGTCAGCGACAAGGAGCACTGCGTCAGGATCAGCGCACGAACGACAACCGCAAGCGCGCGCCGCCGGTGCCGGAGCGCACGGAGTGCTGGTTCTGTCTCGCGACGCCGAGCGTTGAACGCCACTTGATCGTGAGCATCGGGCAGGAGGCGTACCTGGCGATGCCGAAAGGCGCGATCAACGCGGACCACTTGCTGATCGTGCCGATCGCGCACGAGGCATCGTCGATGAAGCTGAGCGACGCGACGTGGCGCGAGATCGAGCGCTTCAAGAGCGCGCTGCGGCTCTTCTTCGCGTCGCAGGACAAGGACATGATCGTCTTCGACCGCAACATCCAGACTATGGGTGCCACGCACTGCCACTTGCAGGTCGTCGGCATCCCGCGCGCAAAAGCTGCGATCGCGAAGCGCGTGTTCGAGAGCGAAGGCGAGAAGTACAACGTCAAGTTCGAAGAGCTCTCGGGAGACGAGCGGCTGCAGGACAAGACGGACGGCAAGCCGTTCTTCTACGCCGAAGTGCCTTCGCCAGGCGAAGGTGACGCCGTCGTGTCTGGTGTCGTCCGGCTGCTGAACATCGTCGAAGGCAAGCACTACATGCAGTTTGGCCGCCACGCCGCCGCCTGCGTGCTCGAGATGCCGCGCCGCGCGAACTGGAAGTACTGCGTCGTGCCGAAGCCCGAGGAGGAGCAGCTCACGAAGAGCTTCAAGGCGCAGTGGAAGACGTTCGACTTTACGCTCGACGAGGATGACGACAAATAGAAGGGCGACTCGGAACGCAGCGGAATGGCGAGCACAAAAGGTATCACACATGTTGCTGTGTCAATTAGAGAGAGATACAGATCTGCGCCTCACTGGGGTTGACACACTTCGTTCTTTCCAAGGAAAATAAAATAAAGATAAACTATTTGCAGCCTCGGCTGACTGCTCCTCTCTGCTCTGCGCTGTGCTTGTTCACGAGCTGGCGCCGAAGACGACGTTCCAGATGTCGCCCTTCGCGAGCGTCGCTGCTGCTCGCGGAGACTTGGCGAGCGACGGCGGAGTCGCGCGATGCACGTCGCTCACGAGCAGCGGCGAGTCCTCGAGCGCCTCCTGCACCTGCTGCTCGTAGTCGACACCGTAGATCTCGCACCACGCGAGCTCGCCGTCCGACACGGAGGCTACTGCTGGTGGAGACGGCGAGGTGGTCGCTGACGGAGTCGCCGGGTGGAGCTGGAGCGCTTTGGCGACGCTGGCGGAGGAGCTGATGGCGCGCTTGGCAGACTGCTGCTGCTGCTGGGCTGCGGATCGCACGACTCGGGCCAGCATTGTGGAGGTGGTGGTGATGGTGTTGGGCTTTGGAAGACTTGAGCTCTTGGTGGAGATTTCGGGAGTGAGGAGCAACGGGTTGATCGAGACGACGTCAACAGAGGACGAGGAAGGAAGGAAACACCTCGGAATCCCGACACAAAAAGGAAGGCTGTGACGTGACGCGAGGACGTCACGGAGGTTGAGAGCGCGAAAAGTCGCAGCATAGTAAGGAGGCATTCTTGTTTTCACAGGGAGAGAACTGGTCGCATTGAAGTTTGGAGCATTGAAATCTACGCTTTATGTGATCCATGATTCGAATCCGATACTCGCCTCTGTATTGTTAGCACACAGTGCAGAGTTAGAGTTGTAGACGGGTCTCGCTGCTGTCGTGAACACTCAGCCAAACTTCAACGTGACACCGATGCCACCCCGCGGTAATGCGTACCACAAGCATAAATACGAGCCAGCAAGAAGCTCCCGTTTTCGGCTCGTGTTTTTGCCAATGGGCGTGTCTTTTCGCTCGATATCCGCCAATCAGCGCGCAGGGCGCGTTCAGATGCAGCCATCTGACGTCTGCGGCGTCACCGATTTCAAATCGGATGGCGTCGCTGTCCCTGTCCGGTGGTGATCAACATCCGCTGCCAGAGACGAATCCACCGCCACCAAGACCCGAGGACAGCAGGAGGCAGTCAAGCGTGCCCAGACTACAAGAGCAGCCGAGCTAGCGACAATACGTTCGTCCAATCCAGTGCGCAGTGCCAACGGAGCTGTCACTGATAAAGCATCTCTCTCTCTCTCTTTTTCTCTCGTCTACTTCGCGACAGATTATACTCGACTGCACCGCTTATCGAGCCACGCTACTGGCGATAAATGAAAACGTGCACGCAGCTCGTGGAAAGGGCTTTTCGACTCGCCACCTCCTCACTGCCTCTGGATCTTGCTCGGGTGCACGCACTTGATGGCAGCGAAGAGTGCGTCGATCTTTTCGAAGCTGTTCTTCTTGTCCTTCGAGTAGCACGCGTCCTTCGCACTGCTGCCGCTGCCGCCTGCTGGGGCGTTGTGCTGCACGGGCGGGCGGTTCTCTAAACCCGGCCCAGACTTCTTGCAGAAGCAGTTGCGCATGAACTTACCGCTACTGAGCTTGTAGTAGAAGTCGTAGCCGCCAGCCTTCCTGAACGCGCAGACGAACTCGACGTCGACCGCCCACGGCTCTTGGCTGAGCGGCATGCACTCTGCTGGCTTGGTCGCGTTGCTCGTCGCCTGGGCTTGCAGCATGCGGCTCTCAGCGAGTTCTGCGTGTGCGCTGTCAGCCGCTGAAGCGGAGGTCGTCGCGAGAGCGAGTGTCGTCGCGACGATAAACGCGTGGGCGATGGAGAGACGCATCTTGACGGGCTGGCGTGGGCTGGGGACGATGGAAGACAGGCTGCTGCTGGGACGCTTGGACTTGAGCTTGGGCTTGGTTTGGGCGTGGCGAATTGGGAAGTGACAGCTCGGAGACACCGCGCGCGCGTGCGGGTGCTTTGCTGCTTCTGCTCGCCTGCATCTTCCTCGATTGTGTCATACCAGTTTCGTGGATGCGTGGTAAAGTTGATTACTGAGACGGAGTGTGAGACGAGTGAGAATCAATAAACTTTAGCGGCAAGCAAGGGTAGAAATATCAGGTGCAGAGAACACATGGGTTCACTTTCCGCACTTGCGAATATTATCCAAAGGTTTGGACGCGAGAAGCAGCAACCAACGAAGGCGTACTGACCGCAGCATGTCCGCTGCATTGTATAGACTCTCAATAGCGCATAGGCACCGTAATGGAGGCTGCTGTCTCCTCGTGCACACGCCTCGCTGCCACCAATTCCAAGAGCCCGAGCGGCTCTGCTTAGCGGACAGAAAAACATGAGTTCGCTGCTGATTTCAGCAATCAGTAAAACCTGATTTTGCTCCGAATGCAAATCTGGTTCACAAAATCCAGTTCTTCTCCTCGCGCTTTCAAGCCGACGTCGAGGACGGATGGGTATCGTTAGGCGCTGCTGGGCTCGAGGCGGAGGTTGCGTCGCTCGTCGTGACGATTCGTTCTCTGTGCCATCATGCTGTGTGCTTGCTTCTCGCCGTGCTCGCCAAGCTAGCTGTCCAATGTCACCACTGCTTCAGCCGCTGCTCGTCCCCATAGACTGCACTGAGCGACGCAAATGCCACCTCCGCGCCACACACCTTCTTGCCCTCCTCAGCTCATCCATATTCAAGCCATCAAGAATCCATTCGCGTCGCCAACATCGTCCTCTTTGCAGTCTGCTCTGCGCTCGCGCTCGAGCCGAGCGTTGCTGTGAGTGCCGCCGACAATGCGCAAGCCGCAAGCGCGCACCTCGGTGTCGTAGTCTGCAGCGACGAGTGACCAGTCTGGCATCAAATGTCAGGCGACGCCAGCACTTTGGAATCGAGGATTGGGATCCAGAGTCACGAACACGAACAGGAGAGCGACTGACTTGTAGCAAATCGCTCGCTCGCGATCTGTGATCACTTCGTCACTTTCAGCTGAGATCGACCTCCAGGAGGTCCACAAAATCAGATGGCAGTCATCTGCGCACACTCACCAGCAACACGCTCCAAGGCGACATGAGTTGCTTCAGTTCGCGCTCACTCGCCAACTCGCCGCCTCCGCGCCACACGCCCTCCAGCTCTGCCACATCAAACCAGCCATGCGCGCTGCCAGCACCGTTCTCTTCGCTGTCTGGGCTGCCATCTCGCTCTCGCTGGCAAATGCCGAGAGCGCCGCCGACCAGGCGAGCGTGCACCTCCGCATCGGCGTCCAACGCGACGAGCAACCTGCCGCTGTCGCTGACGACGACGGCATCCCTGCCGCCCTCTCGTCGCACAAGAAGAGCTACCACGCGTCGCCCCACCTGCGCGAGCTGCGGAGCTGCCTCCCGGTCGCGAAGGAGTCGTTCCGCAACAACATCGTGAGCTCGTGCGCCGTCCGCAGCGGGGGCTTCGATTTCTACTACCAGCTCACGGACGGCAGGATCATGGTGAATTGCCTGTGCGAATCCTACAACCGCGGCGTGAGTGACGTGAATCTCGGCCGCAGCGTCGTGCACGAGCTCAACGTCGTGTGCTACACGAAGAAGTCCGGGCTGAGCGGCGCGGACGTGAAGAAGATCTTCAACCACAAGGAGATCACGTGCGACCCGTTCGGATTCTAGTGCGACGAGTTTGCATCGGACAGCGCATACCAGCCCCGTCATATACGAACAGTGCCAATGCAGTCGAATGGTTGGCATCCCTCTGGTCCATGCTCGCGTTGTCCTTGCTCTTGAGCATGGCAAGTTGCCAGTCTTCGTCAATGAGGTCACAAGCTCACGCGAAGAGAAGAGCGAACTTAACTGATGAGCCCATCCGTTTGATTAAGTTCGCGTCCTCCGTCGTTCCGTACGCGACGCAATAGTACATTCCAAGTGGATCACTGTACGGCATCCACAAAATGGGATTGTGGAACGCTCTCCCTCGCTCGTGAGTGGTCAGAAATGATGCGCGGCGCTGCCGGGCCTTTCCGTATGTCAGCGGTTCCGGCATTTTTGACTTTCTCCCACCCAGCTCTTAAAGATGGCGTCTCTGCAGCAACCAGCGACAGCACTGGAGCTCGAAGACAAGCGCGCAGCTCCGGCTCCGACTGGCGAGGCGTCTGTTGCTGCTGTTGCTGCTGCTGTTAGCGATGGCAGCATCGTCGCAGGCTCTGCGCCAGCGCCAGCAGCTCTCGCTCCGACACCAGCAACAACTACCGCCATGCCAGCAGCAGGAGCGCCGGATCGCAAGCCCGGTGCTGGCGCGGCTCGCCAAGGACCGCGCGACTACGTGATCGTGGAGCCGGCGCTGCGCCAGCGCGGCATCGACCTCGTGGTGAAGGAGCGCTGGACGATCTCGGACGCGGCGCGCGCGGTTGGCATGAAGGCTTCGACGCTCTACAAGTCCATCGAGCGGTTCAAGAAGGGGAAAGTGAACGACCCATCGGCGCGCTCGCGCGGGCGGCCGCCGGTGCTCTCCGAGGACAACGCGACGCAGCTCCGCGAGTGGGCTCAGGCAGATCAGACGCTGACGAACCAGGCGCTGGTCGAGAAGGCGCGCGCCGAGTTCGGGGTCACGGTCTCGATCGCAACGGTGCGCCGCGCCACCATCGGGCTGCACGCCGCGCAGCTCTCGGAGGCGCAGGAGGCGTGCGTGCGCGAGTGGCTCGATGACGACTGCGCGCTGACGCTCAAGGCGATCGCCGCGCGCGTGCAGTCCGAGCTCGGCGTCTCCGTGACGGTCGCTGCCGTGCGTCGCGCGATGCGCGGGCTGCACTTCTCGCTCAAGCGCTGGTCGCCGCTGCCGCCGCCAGCGACTGAGTGGAACTCGAGCGAGGCGGTGCAAGCGCGCTTCGAGTACGGCATGGAGTACATCCGGCTGCTCTCCAAGCGCCACAAGCTCGTGTTCGTCGACGAGGTTCAGTTCTCGTACTCGCTGCGAGCGCGCTCGAACGCGACGTCCGCTGCCGCCGAGACCGAAGCCGTGGTCGCGGGCCAGCCGATCGTGCGATCGCAGCCGTTCTCCGTCGCGACGGCGCTCATGGCGAACCAGCTTGTGATGTACAAGGTGCGGCAGGGCGAGTTCGAGGAGCTGTCGTTCGAGACGATGATGGCACAGGTAGTCGAGGCGCTAAAGAAGGCGGCGGTCGAGGACGCCGTGATTGTCATGGGCGCCGAGCACAAGGCGCAGGCGCTCGCACACCCCGAGATCGTCGCGGCGCTGGGCCACGCGCTGCTGTTCCTGCCGCCGCAGTCGCCGTTCCTGAACCCGGCCGAGGCGTTCTTCTCGGACTGGAAGCTGCTCATCCGCCGAGGACCGCTGCCTGCGACCGAGCGCGACCTGCTGCGCCTGATCGAGAGCGTGAGCCTCTCGCCGGCTGAGTGCGGCACGTACTTCCAGCGCGCGGAGACGTACATCCACCCGAGCATCCTGAAGGCCGCCATTATCGAGCAGTGAGCGAACGAGGGCTCCTTTTCCACATTTTATAAACAGGGAGATCAAGCTGGCAAAACCCATGTCTTCGAATAGAATCTTTCCTACATTTGCTTCTATTACCTTCTATTTTGTTTTGACCATTTGCGCGCGTTTGGGGGGTTCTGGGGGGTTTTCCACAGCCACTCCCGCTTTTTTGGGATTTTCAAACCCCGAACAACCAAAGAGCTCGACACGATTCGGATGCAGGCGGCGCAGCACGAGCTGGAAGCGGCCGCGATGGCTGCGAACGCCGCGGTGATCGCTGCGGCCGCGGCGGCGACGTCCATCCCTCTGCCGCCTCCTCCCGACGCGGTCACCCTCGCCGCGTCGACGGACCCCATGGCCGGCGCCGTCGCTCCGCTAGCGCCGGGCGAGAACGGCTCGAAGGCGGCGCGGCGCGACTACGTGCTGATCGACCCGGCGATCCGCAACCGCGCGATCGAGCTCGTGGTGAACCAGAACTGGAAGGTCACAGATGCGGCGCGCGTGCTCGGTGTCAAGCGCTCGATGCTCTACAAGTCCGTCTCGCGCTTCAAGAAGGATCGCAAGCTCGGTCGCGTGAAGAAGCCCGCGGCGACGCCTTCCAACCCGCCGCGCGAGCAGCACGCCAACGGCAATGGCGGCGGCGCGCCGCTCACTGCCGTGCAGACCGCGAGGCTGCGCGCTTGGGCCGAGGACGACCGCACGCTGAGTGCCAAGGCGCTGGCGGAGAAAGCGCGCGCCGAGTTCGGCTACCCTGTCGCCGTCGCGAGCGTGCGGCGCGCGGTCGAGGGCATTCAGGTGAAGCTGCTCACGGACGACGAGAAGGCGCGGCTGCGCGAGTGGGCAGAGGACGACCGCACGCTGTCGCACAAGGCGCTCGCGGACCGAGTGAAAGCCGAGTTCGGCTTCTCCGTCTCGGTCGCGACCGTGAACCGCGCGCTGCGCGGGCTGCACTTCTCGCTCGAGCGCCTGCCGCCGCTTCTCCCGACCAGCGAGCAGTGGAACAACAACGACGCGATCGAGATGCGTCACGAGTACGCCATGGCGTACATGCGGCTGCTGCCCAAGCGTCACAAGTTCGTGTTCGTGGGCCAAGTGCCGTTCGCGTACTCGCTGCTCGCGCGACTCAGCACCGCGAGCGCGGCCGCGTCGCCTTCGTCCTCCTCCGCTGCAGCCGCAGCAGCAGGGTTGCCGGGTGCACTGCCATTCGCGCCGCTGAGCAGCGACCTGCTGACCGACGACGCCTCAGCGCTCTCAGCTGCCGCGTCCGCGCCGCTGTGCAGTGTGCGCACGCAGCCCGTCGCCGTGATGACGGCGGTGATGGAGAAAGGCATCCTGATGTACAAGGCGAGCCTCGGCGAGCCGGAGAACATCCCGTTCGAGACGCTCGTGACCAGAGTCTCCGACGCGCTGCGGCGAGCGAAGATCGAGGACGCGGTGATCGTGCTCAACGCGGCGTACAAGGGTCAGTCGCTCGCGCACCCCGAGCTCATGATGCGGCTCGGCCACTCGGTGCTGTACCTGCCGCCGGCGTCGCCGTTCCTGAACCCGGCCGAGTCGTTCTTCGGCGACTGGAAGCAGCTCGTGCAGCGTGGCACGCCGCCGGCGACCGAGCGCGACCTGGTGAAGCTGCTCGAGACGTGCGGCGCGAGCGTCACTGCGGACGAGTGCGCCGCGTACTTCCGGAAGATGGAGGCGTACATCTACCCGAGCGTCGTCAAGGCGAACATCTTTTTGCAGTGAGCTCCCGTGTGAGCTGGCGAGAAGGAGTCCTGCGACGGTGGATGGGCTGAGAGGGAGGTACTGATCGATTGATGGATGTGAGTACTCTGGCACGAGGAGACTCCGTAGAGATCCTCACTCGAGGACTTGGAAGCCGTGCTTGCATTTTGCATTTCGACAACGTTATAATAGCTGTGTGTGTGTGTCGTAATGCTTTCAGAGCTCGTCGTTCTCATTCTCTTGCATCGCTTGACAGCATCACGCGCGTGGAGGCGACGGCTTCGAGAGAGCTCGAAGCAGGATGCTGGCGAAACCAAACGTCCAGCGACACACAAATGGCTGGCTGAGAAAGAGAAGATCTTTGGCCATCACCACACACAGGAGGAGGTGGACATCCAACAGCACTCCTCAGAGGAGCCGATCAGAGAGTATGCGTCCATCTTCTCCAGGCATCCTGAAAGAGCGGATCCTGGAGGCGCTTGCTTGATTGTGTAAAGTGGTTCGGAACCAGTTTGCAAATGCAGCCATGGCGTTTCGAGCAAAATGCCGATGACAAATGTGTCGAACTCGGTTGATCGCGGACTGAACGTCCGTGCGAAGCGAATGCTTCCAAAGAGTGCTCATGACTTGGTGTCGTCACCATCCGCTCTCTGTAAAGGGTGCAAAGGCACGTCCATCGGCAACCTGATCCACTTCGCGTGGCTCATGAAAAAATCCGATACCTCTTGCTATCGTGGCGACTGGCGTCCTTTTGTTCACGAGCCAGTATGTTCACCAGCGCTAGCAACGCTGGAGAGTTTCTATGCCCAGCTTCGAATACTGAGTTGATTCTTTCCACGGCGTCTTACCGGAACTCTTCAGAGGAAAGGATTGCTGAGCCATCGGCACGGAGCTCGAGTGGTCACCGTTGCTGCTGCCATGCGACCGCCTCTCCATCTGCTGCGCACGGGCGATCTTTCCGCACACCCTATCGGCAATATTTCGCTGCTGAACCCCTTTCCGCAGAGGAGTTGCCAGCCGAACAGGGTGACTCAGTCGGCACGCAGTTGCCTCGTGGTGCGAGCGGAGTGACGCGAGCGGAGTGACACTCGCCTCAGATCTCCAGGATGCTAAGCAGAATCCACCACCCTCTGCCTCCTCGAGGACGTGCGCGTGGCTCTCTCTCTCTCTCTCTCTCTCTCTCTCTCTCTCTCTCTCTTTCCCTTTCTCTTTCTCTCTGACACCTGACGACTGGCTCAGTTCTGGTGGTGACTCTTCCATCGGCACTCGCTGAGGTCTCGACGGACGGATGGAGCAACGTCCTTGGAGACGGATCGCTGCTGCCGCCGCCTTTGCTCCTCTCCATCCTCACAATTATTTCTGCGCTCTTCGACGCAGATCCCCACCCGCGAAGCCTTTCCACGCTCTCCGGGTATTCCAACGTCCAAGCTCGTCGCCACGGCTCAGCTCTCAACCATGAAGGGCTTCGGACTGATCTTCTGGAGCGCGCTCGTCGTGCTGCTCGCCAGCAGCGGCTCGGACGCTCAGACGCAGTGTCCACTTCGCGTGCGCAAGTCCTGGCTCGCGCTCTCGAATGCCGAGCAGACGACGTACAGGAACGCACTCGCGGCGGCGATGGACTCCGGCGCGTACGCCAAGTTCACGGAGATGCACACGGAGATGATGTCCGAGATGGAGGCGCATCGCCAGTGCATGTTCGTCTACTGGCACCGCCTGCTGCTGCTCGCATTCGAGAACATGCTGCGCGGTCAGGGCTCAGCGTACAGGTGCGTCACCGTGCCGTACTGGGACTGGGTGAGCGACTACGACCGCTTCGTGAACGGCCAGTGCAGCAACATGCTCGACTGCTCGTACGCGCTCCAGGCGCTGGGCGGGGTCAACGCGAATGGACGCGAGCGGACCTTGCGCATCAACGGCGAGAATACCTATGGCGTCTGCGTGAGCAGATCACCGCTGAACCACTTCTGCCAGGCGAGCAATGTGCGGGGCTCCCAGTGCGCCAGGTGCGTCACGCGCGGGCTCTGGACGGACACAACGCTGCCGGCGTCCGCGAGCTACGCGTCGGTCAAGAGCCAGCTCTTCACTGCGAGCAACATCGCCGAGATGTCGGAGGCGATCGAGAACGGCGCGCACAACAACGTCCACGCGAATCTCGCCGGCGCGATGGAGACCTTCGCGTCGCCCGCGGACCCGATCTTCTGGTCCCACCACGCGATGGTTGACCTGCTGCACACGATCTTCCACAAGTGCCGCGTGGGCACGGAGAAGATGACGCTGGCGCAGAAGATCGCCAACCCGGTCGGCTGGACGGCGTGCGAGCGCCGCGACGGCAACATCTTCAACCCGCTCGACACCGTCACGATGCGCACGGGGCTCTTCGGCAACAACCCGGTCGCGGGACGCAGAGACGCGCTCATTGGCAGGTACTTCTCGGGATTGCCGACGCAGTTCGCTCCGCTCATGGACCACAACGACCTCGGCTCGAGCAGCTACTCGTACTTGTACCAGGGTCTGCTCGGCGAGCTGTACGCGAACTGCGGAGAGTCGGATACCTCGAGCGACGAAGGCGACGCTGGTTTCGGAGCTCGCCGCCTCGAAGACACCCTCGAGGCGGCGATCAACGCCACGGGCTCAGCGTTCAACGCGTCGACTTTGGTGCAGGACCCGACGTCGAACCTGACGACCGTCGCGTCGGGTGAGATCGTGCTCGTGACGCTGACGTCCTTGGCGGCGCCGCGATCCAGCGCCGATGCTACGATTCTCAACTCGCTCTCCATCCCGACCAACAGCGCGACCGAGAGCGTCGTGCTGCTCGCTGCGGTGAACACGACGCTCGAGGCCTCGTCGCAGAATGTGAACGCGTTCACGATCGCGACGAACGAGCAGCTCGTGGCGCAGGCTGCTTCCGGCAACAACTCGGACGCCTCGCTGAGCGTCATCTCCGAGCAGGAGAAGATGACGTGCATGTTCCAGGACGAGTGCCTTGGCGGCGTCAAGGACTACTCGGCGACCTTCAAGAAGAACTTCCGCATCACGGAGCCGCCGCGCTGCAAGGGCATCGTGGACAAGATTCGCGCCGGCGAAGTCGGAATCGCGCTCACGGACTGGAAGCAGATGATGGTGCAGAGCTTCGGCTGTCCGATCCCGACCAACAGGTCGGCTTAGAGAGAGGCGAAGAGGAGAGAAGAAATGAGAAGTGAGCTCTTTTCCATTTAGATGTGCGTGTGTGTCGTAGCAGCCTCGCTTCGCTTTGCATTGGACTAACTACCTTTCATAAAAGCAAAATCGACTTGACATGATTCCCATGGTAGCAATACCGATTGGTACAATTCTATCACCTCTGAATCGGAATAACTCTGTATCGTTCTTCACATGCTCTACTTGCCCGTCGTCAGTGAGACTCGCGTTGCTTGGAAGACTCAGTGTGAGCAGCAGGAGCACATTGACTTGAGATGTCGAGCTCAGCTGGGACGAGAGCACTTCACACTCTTTTGGCTCGTGGCTGCGCAGGTGGTTCTCTCGCTAATCCTCGGACGCGAGCAAGCGCAGCAGAACGCACTTCGGACAACAGAAGGAACGCTTTGACACCGTCATGGGACTTGTAGTGAGCCTCGGATCCGCTGCTCGGATGGGAACGATCACGTGTGCGTCGAAGCACGGAGCGCTAACCTCCGGAGAGCGCTTCCGAGTGCGCTAGAGCGGAGTGGAAGCAACAGTCACGGGCTATGGGGGACGATGAAGCCATATCGGAAGCCGAAGAGGCGGACGGCGTGACGTATCCAAAGGTTTTGCTGCCGAGGAAGGTCAGGTACGGCGCCGATCCTGCCGACTTGGGGATGAAGTTCTTGCCGTCCCAGTACTCTTCCAGGCACCACGCAGCCAGCTGCGAGCAGCGCAGCATCCAGTGGCCGTCATCTGTCTGCGCGGTCTCGACTCTGCAGAGCACGTGGGCAACGCAGTCTCGGAGAGCGACGCTCTTTGCAGCCGCCTCGGCGATCGCTTGGCGCGCGATTTCCTGCTTCGAGACCTTCTGCTTCTTCGCGCTGTGAGCCGGCGTGTCAGCAGCTGGAGAGCCCATCTTCGTGTGCTCTGCGGAGAGCGAGGCTTCGCCGCCGCCTGGAGCACAGAGTGTGATGTCGAGAGCAGCGAACTTGTCCACGGTCGCGCCGGAGCAGCCGCCGATGGCGAGCACGAGCTCCTCCATGCCGCGCACAGGCACGTTCAGCACTACCCATCAGTCGTGCAAGTGCACAGTGGGGTTAGTCCTGCTGCATACAGAATGCAAGTGCATGCTGCGCACATACAGACAGACGCACGCACCAAAGATCGCGCCAGGCTCGTGGACGAACGCGGCGGTGTGGCGATTGCAGTTGACCGAGCAGATGAAGCCGCCCTGCTTGCACACATAGTCCCACAGCTCAAGAGTAAGCAAGCAGCGCCATGACGCACACGACGCACGCGCTTCTGGAGTGCGAAGCAGCGCTCACTGTGCGCACACCTACCTGGTTGTTGATCGGCGTCAGCCACGTGATAGTCATGACGTTGCCTGCGCGCTGCGCTGCGTCCCAAACCGAGAGCAGGCACACGGGGTTCGGGTAGAGCACGCGCGAGAGCATGCCTTTCGCTATCTGCACCCACTGCTGCCCTTGCTCTTGGTCATGTGCTGGTGCGTCTGCGGCACCTTGCTCATCGCCATTGCTCGTGCTGGTCATCGCCACCATCGCAATTTCTTGGATAGTGGCGAGCTGCGCTCATTCTCGTGGTAAAACATAGAAAGCGCTCTTTCCACGTCTACATCCAGCATATTAGGAATTCACAGCGCCTATCTGCTCACTTTGTCAGCTTTGCTGTGCTGTAAAGGTAGTATGCAGAAACCGTTTCAGCGGGGTTCGGGTGAAAAGCTCCAAAAGGTTTCAGTATCGGATTTTCGTTCCCCCTTTTTTCCATTGCTTCCCACTTTATTCCCCAGCAGCTCAGATTGAAGCAAAGAGGAGCGGACGACACGATGGCGACGAGCGCGCGGCGAGCGACGGCCCTGGAGCTGATCATCCAGGACGAGTACCTGATCGTGCGCCACGCCGACCTGCCGCAGCTGCTGCTGCTGCCGCGTGCCGCGCACAACGACGACGCGTCGCTCGGCGTGTCGGTCGAGAGCGTGGCGGACTTCCAGCACCTGCACGGTCGCCGCATGGGCTTCGACGCGATCTACGGCGTCTTCTGGCTGCTGCGTGGGCCGTACCTGGCGGTCGTGACGCAGTCCAAGAGCGTCGCGAAGGGCGTGGACGGCAAAGACATCCGCCTCGTGCAGAAGCTCGAGCTCATGCTCATCCCGACGCAGAACCTGCCGGTGCTCACGCCAGCCCAGGAGGAGGACGAAGCCAAGTACCTGGCGATGCTCACGAGCGACATCGAGGCTCAGAAGCTCCACTTCTCCAAGGACTACGACCTCACGCACTCGCTCCAGCGTACGTCTGTGTTATTGTGCATGTGTGCATGTGTGCATGTGCATGAGCGAGGACTAACACTGTGTATCGTATTGCTTTTTATCTCTCTCTCCCTCTCTCTCTCTCTCTCTCTCACTCTTTGCCAGGCATTTCCGCGTTTGACGCGAGCTCTGGGAGCATCGCCGAGCGCGCGGACCGCCGCTTCTGCTGGAACTACTCGCTCTGCTCCATGTTCCTTGGTGCGTCGTGCTGCTGTTGTGTATACGATGTCGGTGCTCTTCGCTGAACCATGCAATCGGTTGCTAAATTCGCTACCCGCTGTGCTTTTTGTCATGCCCAACAGAGAAGAAGCTCTTTGACTGGATCACGCCGATGGTGCAGGCGTATGTGGAGGTGACCGAGGAGATTAAGGTGAACGAGGCGGCGTTCAAGATCCTGTACATCTCGAGACGGTCGTGCAAACGCCAGGGCACGCGCTTCACGATGCGCGGCATCGACGACGAAGGCAACGTGGCGAACTTTGTCGAGACCGAGCAGATCTGCCTCTTCGCGGACGGCAAGCAGACGTCGTTCGTGCAGATCCGCGGCTCGATCCCGATCTACTGGAGCTCGCCCGTGACGATGAAGTACGCACCGAAAGTGTACCAGCGCGCCGTGCCGGAGAAGGACATCGCGGCGTTCAAGCTGCACGCGTACGAGCTCATGGCGCTGTACGGCCGCGTGATCGTCGTGAACCTGATCGACAAGAAGAAAGAGCAGCTGAAGCTCGGCGAGACCATGGCCAAGACGATCGCGGACGCCGCGACGCAGGACTCGCACGTGCTCGCGAACGTGCGCTTCGTCTGGTTCGACTTCCACCACGAGTGCAGCAACATGAAGTGGTTCAACCTCGAGAAGCTCATCAAGCAGGTCGACGACGACTTCCAGGACTACGGTTACTTTTGCAAGAACGCGGACGGCCAGGTCGTTAACACGCAGTCGGGCGTCGTGCGCACGAACTGCATGGACAACCTAGATCGCACCAACGTCGTGCAGGTACGCTTGCTTTCGGATATCTTGACGTATAGCTGCCACTCCCATCCACTCGCGTTGAGCTCACATGACTCCTGTGCGCGTGTGTGGCTCTGTAGTCGTTGTTCGGCCGGCGAAGCCTGCTGCTCCAGATCAACGAGATCACCGCACTGAAGGGCAACGTGCTAAACTCGCCGTTCGAGTCGCTTGAGCCGGTGTTCAAAGGCGTGTGGGGCAACAACGCGGACGCAATCAGCTTCTTCTACGCTGGCACCGGCGCGCTGAAGACCGATTTCACGCGCACGGGCAAGCGCACGAAGCAAGGCGCGCTCATGGACGGCTACAACTCGTGCATTCGCTACATCATGAACAACTTCATGGACGGGTACCGCCAGGACGTTGTGGATCTGCTGCTCGGCAAGTACACGGTCTCGCGCAGCAAATCGTCGCCGTTCCGCCAGGAGCGCGAGCAGAGCGAGAGCCTCGAGTCGGCGCTCGCGAAGCTCATGGGCGTCGTGATGCTCTTCTTCCTCATCGAGACGTTCCGCAGTAGCGGGCAGACGTTTGTGCTGGAGCGCCTGCTGAAGGCGGTGTTCTGGACGCTCCTCATCTGCCTCGCAGTCTTCACGCTGCTGCTGAAAAAGGGCAACGCGCTCGGCCAGAAGCTCGTCCAGCTCCCCAGCTTCCGCCCTCAAGACGGATGCATGACGTCCTGGAAGAACTGAGAAAGGCTTCGGTTCTGGCTGGTGACGCTAGAGCCAACGCCTTGCTGCTCTCGAGAGAATAGATCCATCGACAAGAGAGAAGGCGCGTGGGGGCTCCTCATCCAGTTCTCATCCATCTCCTGCGAGACTCCACGAAGACAGTGGTGAGTGTGCTCTCTGGTGCGTTCAAGCCACCGTTGAGCCGCTTAACTGCAAATAATGCAATAAAAGCAGGTTCGTTAGAGACATCGAGGATGCATGGCAGCTCATGGATGGCGAACAGAGTCAACCTGTCAGAAGACAAGGGAGGCGTGACTGGCGTCCGAGTGGAAGACATCCGCAGAAGCGTACCCATGGCGGATCCTCCGTGAACCCATGTCTCGCCACTTCTTGCCCCTGGATTCAGCAAGTGCGAGTCAGCAAGTTCGTCGTCGTTCGCATAATACTCGGTTGTTCTCTTTGATTGTTCATAATAGTTGTCTGTCTTGATCTATGTTGCTCTAACAGCGACCTAGCGCGCTCTCCCTCGCTACACGAGGTTGTCATCCCCTCGGACGCCGGTGCCGGATCTCGCCGGCGGCGCGGATGGCGGGCGGTAGCTGCCGTCTGCCGACGAGAGGCTGCTGCTGGAGCTGCTCTTGCCGCCGATGTTCTGTCTGCTGCTGCTTCGAGACGACGCGTGCAGCGAATGCGACGACGACGAGCGCGACTGGCTGGGCGTCGTGATCGGCAATGCTGGCGACACGCTGTCCTGCATCGCGCTCGGCGTGAGCAAGTTGCGTTCGAGTCCGTCCGAGACCTGTCGATGGTGATGCTGAGGAAGCACAGCACCGCCGCCACTGCCAGCTCGCTGAGGCTGCGGACGCTGCTGCTGCTGGCTCTGGATGCTGTGCAGCTCCTTGAGCAGTCGGCGTCGGCGCCACGAGATGTAGAAGACGACGCCGAGCGAGATGAGGATCATCACGACGCTTACAAGCACGACGTACATCCACCACTGCCAGAAGAAGCACGGCTTGCTGCTCCCGATCGGGAAGTAGCTGCTGAGCAGCGAGCTCTTCTTGTCGCTGTCCGAGACGCAGTCGCAGAGCGACGACGTTGCGCTGAGTTTCTCGACTGTCACGGTCTTGGTCGACGTCACGCCGTTCGGACACGACTTGGCGACGCCAAAGCCGAGCTGGTCCGCCGCGCGGTCGTGCACCGTGAAGAGCCCGTCCATGAACACGTCGCCGAGCAGCGTGATATCGCCCTCCGAGATGCCGAACACGCGGCAGGTGCGCGTCGTGCCCACGTTCGTGCTCACGAGGATCGGACGCCAGATGTACTCGGCAGGGATTGTCACCGTGATCTGCTCGCTGCTGCCGTCGACTGCGAGTGAGATCGAGAGCGGCGGCAGCGAGTAGATCTTCGAGTCTGCGTTCGTCGGGTCGCACAGCGTCGAGCAGCACGGCACTTCGTCGCTGAAGAAGCTGTCGCTCGCTGTCGGGATCACCTTGCGCACGTCGGTCTTGAGCTGCGCAAGCACGGCGCTGTACACGTCGGACGGGAACGCGAGGTTGCTCGTGCCCGAGTCCACGATGCTGCGCGGCGTGTTGATCGCCTTGCAGTCGAGCCCGAGGCTCGTATTCGCGACCTTGATGTCCGTCACCACCACGTTGTACCACTTCGCCTGCACGAGCGGCGTGTACGCGAGCTCGCCCTGGTAATAGCTCTCGCCGTTCGCGCCAGCAGTGCCGCCCAGGATCAGCTCGCCGGCGTACAGGTCTTCCTCAGACTCGAGCGACGTGTTGCCGAGCTTGAGCGGCTGTAGCGAGCCGCACATGAGCATGCTGAACACGTTCGCGAGGTTCTTGGTGGACTGGATCTTGTCAAAGTACGGCGTCGGCGGCTTGCTCGTGGGCGACGCGATCGCCGCGTACCCGAGCCCGACGATGCCGTCGTAGCCCGACTGGATGAAGTTGGACTCCTGCAGGATCTCTGTGAACGGCACGCTCGTGATCGCGCCGAAAGCCGCGCTGGAGAACGTGTCCTCGACCAGGTCGCCGCTCCAGGAGCCCGTGATGTAGCTCACGCTCACGGTCGAGCTTTTCGAGGAGCATGTGGACGATGACGCACACGAGTACAGCGCCGTGTTCGAGAGCGAGCAGCAGTCCGCCGTCACCACGGCCGTGTTTGCCGAGCCCGTGTCAACTAATAAATTAAACTTGTTCTGTTGTGGCATACATGCAGAGAGAGAGAGAGAGTGTGTGCGTTAGAGCGTGCTGGCATGATTGCGATGAGCTCCACACTGGCAAGGATGCGCGCGAGGGGACGTACGGTGGCGGTCGTCCCGGTGGACGCCGAGTAGAGCGGCTGGCCGATGTTCACCTGCACGTAGTACGCGAGCCCGGACGCGAGCCCGTAGAGCTTCTGCTGCACCACCGCGGCGTCTGTCGCGAGGTGGGTACTGCCGAGCGCGAGCAGCGCGAGCAGTGTCCTGGAGCTCCGCGCCATGGTGTGTCGGGGCAGCGGGCGGGTGCTGGAGCTGGAGGGAAATGGAAATGACGAGGCAGCGCGACGCTCGGACTCGCGGCGCTCCACACGCAGGTAGGCAGGCAGGCAGGCAGGCAGGCAGGCGACGAGCGCGGCGGCGCGTGTGTCTGTCTGGGAATGAAGCCGCCTCGAGACTGGACACGGCGAGACACTTTTTTCAGTCGCCGGGTGCATGCCATGCCATCCTGCCCTGCCGTGTCCAGCGCGAAGAGCTCAAACCACACCTGCGAGATCTGATGCAGATGTCTAATGTGATGCATATCAGTGCGAGAGGGATTCAGCGATTTGGATACAAATGTCTATATAGAAAGTCTGGCGGTTGACTTGCGATTATCGATTCCCTGTGGAAACAGATTTGTGGAAGGGTGTCACACCCAGTTCAGACTGAACTTTTTCTGGGCTATTTTTGACACACGCATGCGAATCACCAGAGTTTGTGATGCAATTCGAAAGGTTGTGGCTCCCAACGGATCATCGATCGCGATTGATGGCACATCCGGTGCGTTCGCTCTCGCAACCAGCACGAGCGCTCGCGGCGAAACGCGATGCGGCCGAACTCCGCCTCCCGCTTCACGAGTGTGCAGCAGCTCGACGCAATGCCGTTGCAATGGCAAGCAGAGCTTCAGTCCGCGCGAGATCGCAACTCATAGAGAGCTCTGGTTGACTGCGTGTACGTGCCTGGCTGTGCCTGGCTCCCCTGCCGCGCGCTTGATGAGCCCTGAGACCTGAGATACCGAGGATCCTAAATGCTCCAGCGGTTCAGCGCACAGCGCGACTCGGCTCGCTGTCAAACAGACGACCACCAGGTCGTCGATGGCGAGCAGATCTGTGGACAGAAAGACAGCACACACCTGTCCACTTTTGTCCCGAGGGAGGAGCGATCAGCACTCGATTGAACCAGTCGGTTCACGTTAGTTAACGCGCGCCGGTGGCCATAATCAGCCGTGACGCTCTCTCTCTACTGTTCGAGCCGCGACGGTGTCAGCGTGGCGCGCGAGTGGCGTTCTGTTGCGGCGGCGGCGGTAAGGAAGGCGAGAGGACGATCGCCTCGAGCGCGAGGAACTCGTCGTCGGGGGCGGCCAACGCGTCCGGGTACGGGTCGCGCCAGCACGAGCGCCAGAGCGCGCGGTACGAGTAGCGCACGCGCAGCAGCAGGTACCACGCCACCTTCGCGGCGTACGCGAGCGTCGCGACAAACAGGGTGAACACCACCACGTTTGCTGCCGTGCTGAGCTCTTCGTCGCAGGTTGTTGCAGACGACTCGAACGCCCACTCTTGCCCGATAAGCAACCACACGACGTGCAGGAACGCCATGAAGAGCACCGCCGTCGCCGCCAAGTTGCAGCGCAGGTGCAGGTAGAACCACTGGCGCACGAGGATCGGCGCGCACGCTGCGAACGGCGCCAGCAGTCCGAGGACGACCAGGAACGCCGCGAGCGGCTTCTCGCACGTGCGCTGGCGGTACACGACGCCGAGCACGAGGCTCACGACCGCGAGGTTGCCCGTGACGAAGCTGAAGCAGTGGTCGACGTAGTGCCGCGCCTTCGCCTCGTGCAGGTGCATCACGCGTTGCTCGCGGTCCTTCCTGAGCGCCGTCGCGACGGCCAAGCGTCGTTTTTGCAGCCACGAGCCGCTGGCTGCTGCTGCTGCTGGCGTCTGGCGATGGGATGCGTAATTTTCGTCATCGCTGGAGTGCTCCGAGCCAGAGCTGCTGCTGCTGCTGCTGTCGGACTCGCGGCGACGGTGTATGCTCACAACGGCATTAGAGACGCGCATCGCTCTGTGTGCGTGGTAGTGACAGCGTCAAGACCAACGTGTGCTCGTTCACAGAGCGGCGAGACCGAGCGCTGGGCATCGCGTGGCTTCATCATCGCATCTCCGCTTCAAATACCAAAATGGCTTGACAGGAATAGAACATGCTGACTCGCTTTGGCAAAAGCGTACTTCAGAGAGCAGCGTACAGTAGATTTTCGTACCTTACTGAGTCGCTGACAGTGCTGCGCTGGTTTCGACGCCAAGCATTTCCGCCCTTGGAAACCAAAAGGCCTCGCAACTCGGACGAGCAGATCCGTCGCTCTCTCTGTCGACTCGTGCGCGCTCCACCGCCGCCTCTGCACCCACCTGTGCTTCGTCGTCTACGCATCTGCGTTAGCACCACGCACACACCCATACCCACTCGTTCTCGCGGCCGCCGCAGTCCCAGCTCGCCACGATGATGAAGAAGAGCGTGGTGAAGAACCGCGCGCCGGCGCCGATCCAGATCACGGCCGAGCAGATCCTGCTCGAGGCCCACGAGCGCAAGGAGGAGGCCGTGAAGGCCACGCGGCGCCGCATCACGGACGCCGACGAGCTCAATGAGTACCGTATGAGCAAGCGCAAGGCGTTCGAGGACGAGATCCGCAGCCAGCGCCACCACATGGGCACGTGGATGAAGTACGCGCAGTGGGAGGAAAGCCAGCAGGAGTTCAAGCGCGCGCGGTCGATCTTCGAGCGCGCGATCGACATCGACTACAAGACGCCGACCGTGTGGCTCAAATACGCGGAGATGGAGATGCGCCACAAGTTCGTCAACCACGCGCGCAACGTGTGGGACCGCGCTGTGACGCTGCTGCCGCGCATCGCGCAGTTCTGGTACAAGTACGCGTTCATGGAGGAGATGGTCGGCAACCTCAACGGCGCGCGCCGCGTCTTCGAGCGCTGGATGGAGTGGCAGCCGGACGAGCAGGCGTGGTACTCGTACATCAAGCTGGAGCTGCGCGCGAACGAGGTCGACCGCGCGCGCGCACTCTACGAGCGCTACGTCGCGTGCCACCCGGCCGAGAAGGCGTACGTCAAGTACGCCAAGTGGGAAGAGCGCCAGCAGCACCAGCTGCAGAACGCGCGCCGTGTGTACGAGCGCGCGCTCGAGGAGCTCCGCGACGACGAGAAGAGCCAGCAGATCTACATCGCGTTCGCGTCGTTCGAGGAGCGGTGTCGCGAGACCGAGCGCGCGCGCGCGATCTACAAGTTCGCGCTCGACAAGCTGCCGAAGGACGACGCGCCACAGCTCTACAGCGCGTTCATTACGTTCGAGAAACAGCACGGTGACAAGAACCGCATCGAGGAGGTCGTGATCGCGAAGCGCCGCGTCGTGTACGAGCAGCAGGTCGCGGCGAACGCGCTGGACTACGACTCGTGGCTCGAGTACATCAAGCTTGAGGAGAACGAAGCAGTGGCGAAGCAGACGTTCGGGCTCGTGCGCGAAGTGTACGAGCGCGCGATCGCGAACGTGCCGCCGCTCGAGGAGAAAAAGTTCTGGCGCCGCTACATCTACCTGTGGATCAAGTACGCGCTCTTCGAGGAGCTCATCGCGGCAGAGGAGTCCCCCGAACGCTGCCGCCAAGTGTACAAGACGTGTCTGTCGCTGATTCCGCACGAAAAGTTCACGTTCGCGAAGATCTGGATCCTGTACGCGAAGTTCCTGATCCGCCAGCGCGACGTCCAAGCCGCGCGCCTCGTGCTCGGCGAGAGCCTCGGAAAGTGTCCGAAGAAGAAGCTGTTCCGCAGTTACATCGAGCTGGAGCTCATGATGGGCGAGATCGACCGCTGCCGCAAGATCTACACGCAATACTTGCTCTTCGACCAGCAGAACTGCGAGACGTGGCAGAAATACGCGACGCTCGAGGTGCAGGTCGGCGAGACCGAGCGCGCACGCGCGATCTACGAGCTCGCGATCAAGCAGCCGGTGCTCGACATGCCCGAGATGATCTGGAAGGCGTACATCGACTTTGAGATTGAGAACGGCGAGAGCGAGAATACGCGCAGCCTCTACGAGCGCCTGCTCGAGCGCACGAAGCACGTCAAGGTCTGGATCAGCTTTGCGCAGTTTGAGGCGACGTTCGATGCAGAGACAGCGCGCGAGGTGTTTGAGCGCGCGCTTCGGTATTTAAAAGAGCAGGCGTCCGAGGACAAGAAGGAAGAGCGCGTGCTGTGTCTGGAGACGTGGCTCGCGATGGAGGAGAAGAACGGCGACGCCGCGATGGTCAAGAAGATCACGGACATGCTGCCGCGCAAGGTCACGAAGCAGCGCATGGCATACGCGCAGGACGGGGTACGTTTTTTCGAGTTGCTGTTGGTTTTGTTTGATCCATGGTGACTGACGCAATGTGTGTGTGCAGACGGAGCTGGGCATGGAGGAGTACACGGACTACATTTTCCCCGACGACGAGCAGGCACAGTCGCACCTCAAGCTGCTGCAGGCGGCGCAGCTCTGGAAGCTCAAGAAACGCGCGCGCGAAGAGGAGGAGGCGTCCAGCACGGAGACCGAGGAGGAAACGAACTGAGACGGCCGCTTGTCCTTCAGCGCGCAGTAGGACAGGCGCGCATTAGTGTGTCCATGAGAAGTGAATCGCAGCCAGCTCCATCCGTTCCAACGGCACGCTTCAACTGTTACAATGGGGTACAATTGTCGCTTTTTTGCTGATGGGTGAGAGGGAGGGGCTGCTATTCTCCTGTACCTCCACATGCCCTCCTCAAACCGATGCGGCAGTTGTCCACAATATCGGTTGTCGCAGACAAATGTTAAAAATACCCTGTGGAACTCGATACGCTCACCTCTGAAAAGCGATGCGTCCAAGATCCTTTTCTGTGTGGCCAAAAGCCCGAGTGGCGAGACAATTGGAAAATGACGATCTGGAGCAAGTCGATCGCGATGCGCGCGGCAGCCGGCGCTGTGCGCGCCGCCCCACGCGTGCGCGTGGCGACCACGCAGCGCATGAGCCCAGCGAGCCAGCTCCTGTGCGCATATGCAGCCACCAGCAACGTGCGCGCACTGTCCACGGACACCGGCACGAGCTCGAGCACGCTCGCGCACAACGCGGCGGACACGAAGATCGGCATCGGCTATCTGCAGCTGACGCCCGAGGAGATCCAGGCGGAGCAGGAGCTGCTGCAGTTCCTGCCAGAGTTTCAGCAGGCGACCAAGATCTTGCACGGCGCGGACGACGAGTTCGCGGCGCTGACGAACTGGAAGCGCGCGGCGCTCGCGATCCCGCAGCTCGAGCGCACGGTGGAGATCTGCCGCTCGTCCATGGGCTTCCAGAGCGTGTACCTGCTCGCGGCACTGCGCCACCTCTTCCTCACGTACTTCATGCAGGGCAACTACGCGATGGCGAACAGCGTGATGCACGAGCGCGGGGAGCTCATGAGCTGGCCGATGTACGAGCAGGAGCGCATGCTGCGGCTGTTTCTGCGCGAGAACACACCGGAAGAGGCGCTCACGTGGTGCCAAAAGGAGGTGTTCACATCGCTCTTCCCGAAAGACGAGACGATGCCGCTCAAGTGGACGATCTACGAGCTTATCAGCAAGAGTCTGCGCGACGGTGCGGACGACGGACTCGACGTGAACGACCCGCTGTTCACCAAGGCAGTCGAGGTGCTCCGGTGCAAGAAGGACGTGGTGGCAAAGCAGCACGGCGCGGCAGATGAGTCGCTGCTGAGCCGGGACATCCCGTACCTGATGTCCCAGTACGCGTCGCTGAGTCTCGTGTCGAGCGGCGCGCTGAACAAGACAGCAGACGCGCTCAGTGAGCAGCAGCTGGTGTCGCTGAACCAAGCCGAAGTGCTCTGGCGAGAAGCGCTTACGTGGGTCGAGCAGACTGCGAGCGACGACGCGAAGGAAGAGCTCACTACGGGCGTCGACGCGCCGTTCGAAGCCTGGACGCAGACGAACCTGGGCGAGGTCTTGCTGCGCAAGAAGCAGCCCGAGAAAGCCATGGAGCACCTTGGCAAGGCGCTGAAGATCCAGCAGCAGGAGAAAGGCGGGAACGCGCTCGCGCTCAGCCGGATCCTGGGCAAGATCGCCGAGGGCTGCCACGCTGTGGGCCAGGCGGTCTCTGCCGAAGGGCTCTTCACGACCGCGGTCGAGTCGTACGAGAAGGAGAAGTTCCTGGCGATCGCCGACCAGGTGGAGTACGCGCGCGTGCTGCGCGCCTACGGCGACCTGTTGCTGAACTGGGAGAAGCGCGAGGGCGGCGCGAAGCAGAAGTACGCGCAGGCGGACGCGATCGAGCAGCAGGTGGCGCTGCTCTGCCGAGAGCACAACAGCCGCGCGCCGCTGCAGCCGGTGTTCTACTTGCCGCTGTAAGGCGCACGCTGCGGGTATTTGTGTATTTGCGTGTGGAGGAATCTGGTCGAAGCATGCAACAGGAATGGAAATCGAATACATCAACCGAATGAACAGAACTCGTGACACCACAGAACTCGTGACACCACTCTTTGCATCCCATGGAACTGCCATCCACACTTGGACACGAAGGCAGTGAACCCTTGAGGTGGCTCCGCCAGGACACGAAGTTTGGATGGCAAGCATGCGGCGACCAGGTGATCGAGTGGACCCTCTTGCCGATGCAAAGGCGAAGCATCCCGAAAAAATCCATTTGCGATGAAGATTTGCCGTCATCACTACCGCGGACCTCACATTTTATGCAAGAGCCAATCAGCTTTCCAGGTGCGAATGCGAGGCACTCGACGCTTTATGCCCATTTGTGCGTGGCGTGCGAGCGAGTGGCGAGCACCTGCTGAAGCCGTCGGCATTTGCTCGCTCCCTGAGCGCGGACGGCCTCGAGCTCAGCTGCTGATGCAGAGAAATCGCTGACAACATGAGCCTTTCAGTCGCAAAAAGTGCGATAGTCAACTGGTTCCAAATCCTGCCGTTTTAATCACTGGCAGACAGTGAACCCTTTCTAAACTAATGGGAAGCGAGAGTGACGGTAGAAAATGAAAGTGACCGAAGCATCATCCCAACCATCGCTAAACAAAACTCGAGGGAGTCGCACGCGTTCTCTCCGTCCGCAGACGACGACAGGCGAGCGAGTGGTGAGCGAGCGAGCAGCGGCGGCAGCAGCAGGCAGCATGGGCAAGAAGAAGGTCAAGAGCATGGTCTACTACGACCTGCTGGCCATCGACACGGATGCCACGCCCGAGCAGATCAAGAAGGCGTACCGCAAGAAGGCGCTGCAGCTCCATCCGGACAAGCGCGGCAACACCAAGGAGGCGCAGGATGAGGTATGTGTGTTCTGTATGTGTATGGAAGGGGTAGATATGCGTGCTAACGCTGCTGGTTCTGCTGTGTAGTTTACGCGCATGAAGCAGGCGTACGACGTGCTCTCGGACCCGCAGAAGAAGGAAGTCTACGACCAGTACGTCGCCTTTAAAATCATTCGTGCTTCGAGCACACATGCCTGCGTACCCATGGGGCGCTTCTTGTACTAACCGTTGTGCGGCGCTCCTTGTCTCACGCGAGCAGAGCGGGCGAAGACGGCATCAAGCTCATGGAGAACTACAACAACATGAGCACCGAGGTGAGGATGCCCACACATGCAATTAGCTTATTTGTACGCTACCAGACATATCTAACGCGCACTCTCTCTCGTTCACCAATGCAGGAAATGTCGGCCGCGCTCTTCCGCTCGTTCGGGGCGTTCGGTGCGAAGGGCAAGGTCATGCTCATCGCGGTGGTCACGCTGCTCTTCAGCTTCTTCCTCATCATCCCCAGTGAGTGTTATGTTATGATGCGTCATTTATCGCCCTGCTACTAAACTGACACTTGCTTCAAATGCCAGTCTTCTGGTGCTTGCGCGTGGACGAGTCCGTGTCGTGGAACTGGGCCGTGGTGTTCATCCCGATGTGGATCCTCGACGCGATCTACTTCTGCTGCCTCGGCTGCTGGTCCGTCTCGTCGAACGCGTCGATGGATCCGGAGGACCGCAAGCAGCAGACGCCCGGGCTCTTCAAGCTCTACCGGTTCCTCAAGCAACTGCTGCTGCTCGTGCTTCAGATCTTCATCGCGATGAAGCTCAACGGCGACGTCTCCTGGAGCGTGCGCGAGGTGTTCATCCCGTACTTTGTGTACGACTCGCTCTCGTTCATCGAGACGATCGCGAGCGGTATCGTGGGGTACAAGTCGCTGACGAAGGAGAGTGAAGGTGCCGGGGTGTCCACGACCGAGGCGATCAAGAAGCAGCGCAAGCTCTTTGTCGCGATCATCCTCGTGCAGCTGCTGCTCATCGCGTCACGCCTCGGCCAAGGCGCGCTGCTGAGTCTCAAGATCGACGGCAAGCTCGGCGACGCGAGCTGGTGGCTCGTGTTCTTTCCGATCTGGCTCTACCTGCTCTACTTCTTCTCGCACCCGATCAAGCGCTACCTGCGCGTGCGCGCGAAGAAGAACGAGGCGAAGCCTGCGAAGGAGCCTGCGCAGCCGACCCACGACGCGTACACGCGCGAGTCTGTGCATGAAGAGGAGGAAGACGACGTCGGGTCGAAGTACCCGGTGCTGGACGTGGTCTGCACCATCGGCTTCATCCTGGTGCTCGCGTCGCCGTACCTCATCCTGACTGCGCGCCTCGAGGACGCGAGCTTCTCAGCGTTCTACGTGCTCCTGCCGTGGTTCATCATCGTACGTGGCGCTCTGTGAATGGTGGGACGCGGCTGGCTTCATGTTGTACTGACGCAAATGTGGTTTGTGTGGCTGAGTGTGTAGGCTGGTCTCATCCTCTGCTTCATCTGCTGCGCCATCTCGTGCATCAGCTTCGGAGGGGAAGAAGAAGGCGACCAGCACGACGTGCGCAGCCCCACGGGCGACGAAGGTGCGGAAATCACCACGGACTACGTGGAAGTCGAGGTCAAGGGCGAGTGAGCCCAGCGCTCGCTCGTGGCCGACTGCCTGTCCCTTATTATCAACCTTGCTTTGCATGTTATTTCCTTTTCTTCTTATTAATGCATCTGCTTGCTTGCTTGCTTGTACATATTTCCGTGTCTGTGTGCCTCGCAGTGCCTGTGTAAGAGTTGCTCGTCGCTCTTGGCTCCGTCGTCGACATTCTGTTTTGCATTCGTGCGCAGCTCAAGATCCTTACTCTCTCTTAGGCGACTTCGACGAGCAACTCTGCTTGATAAGTAGACATCTTGACCATACTCACTGCGCTCGCTCGCTCGCGTTGCCGTCGTCTCCATATCGCCAGCGAAGCCAGTCTCGTGCTCCGATCTTTACTGAGCTCTCTTTCCATCAGCAGCAGCAGCCGACTCGAAGACTTGGAATACCTTCGAGCGCACGACACTGCTAAGGTACGACGACAGCAAACTTCTCGTCTCAAGCACTGGCGCTTACCTCTCGCGAGTTTGTATGTTTCATCGCAGGCTGTGGCATTCCCTCCAGAAGCGAGCGAACCCGTGCCAGCGAGATAGATAATCTCCTCCGATGGTCGCAACCTCGCAAAGCCTCTCAGCGAGCAACGGGACACGATGCGATCGTTTCCGAGGCGCGTTCTGCGAGCGAGCCGGATCGATCGAAAGCGCGCCACCCAACCTTCGGTCTGACGGGACACGAAATCGCGGAGATAACAAATGAAAACGAGTACCAGCAGCGAGATCAGCGAGAAGCGTGAACGCCGTGAGCAATCTTCGGCAGCATCATCGAGATCGGCGAGCGCAAGGAGTGATTGGATTTGTCGCTGTCGGTTTTCCCGGTGGCGCCTCCGAGTGCTGAACACCTGCGTCGAGGCTAAAATTACTCGGTAACAAATGATCGCGAGGCAGCGGACGCCTCCTACGATGTCTGTCGGTGGTTTCCTCGGCCGTTTCCGCGCTCCTCCTCGAGCTCCCAACTCAGTTTGGCTCAGCTCCTCCAGAGCAGCACACGCTCGAGCGCATTTCGCGAACTGTCGCGGTCGAGGTAGTCCAGCCGCAAGTCGCTAAGCTCGCCGGTGGCAATGCAATCCCGGCTGCGACTCGTGCTGCTGTGGGTATGCGCCACGACGCTCCTGGTCGTCTCGACGCCAGCGCAGGCAGAAGCAAGCTGCGGACTTCGCATGCGGCGAGCGTGGTCGTCGCTCTCGAGCAGCGAGCAGATGCTGTACAAGAACGCGCTCGCGGCGTCGATGGACTCTGGCGCGTACATAAAGTTCATCGAGATGCACACGGAGATGATGTCGACGACGGAGGCGCACAAGTCGTGCATGTTCATTTACTGGCACCGCCTGTTCCTCACGGTGTTTGAGAACATGCTGCGCGACCAGGGTCCGCAGTTCGCGTGCATCACCGTACCGTACTGGGACTGGATCAGCGACTACAACCGCTTCGTGAACCGCGAGTGCACGAATATGCTGAGCTGCTCGAGCGCGCTACAGGCGCTCGGTGGCGTCACGGGCTCGCAGAAGGTCTACCTGAAGATCAACGGCGTGCAGACGTCGGGCAACTGCTCGACGTCGTTCCCGCTCAACCACTTCTGCCACGCGGCGAATGTGGCCGGGTCGCAGTGCGTGCGCTGCGTGACGCGCGGACCCTGGGGCAGCAGGTTCCTGCCGGCGTCGGCGAGCTATGCGTCAGTGCGCAGCCAGCTCTTCGCGGCCAAAGACATCAACGACATGTCGACGGCGATCGAGACGGGCGTGCACAACAGCGTCCACGCGGCGCTGGACGGTGCCATGTCCACGTTCGCATCGCCCGCAGACCCGATCTTCTGGTCCCACCACGCGATGGTCGACCTGCTGCACACGATCTTCCACAAGTGCCGCGTGGGCGAGCAGATGATGACGCTCGCGGAGAAAGTGGCGAGTCCGACCGGCTGGAACTCGTGCAAGCGCCAGAACGGCACGTCATTCAGCCCGTACGACGCGGTCGTGATGCGCACCGGCGCGTACGGCGTGAACCCGATCCTGGGCTCTCAAGACTCGATGATTGGCAAGTACTTTGGCGATCTCCCGACGCAGTTTGCTGCGTTGATGGACCACAACGACCTCGGATCGAGCAGCTACATGTACCTGTACCAGGGTTTGCTAGGCGAGTTGTATAACAAGTGCGGCAACAGCACCACGAGCCCAGCGACAGTGCCAGCTCCGGCCCCGCCGCCGACAGATCCCCCGACTGCGCCGCCTGTAGTGCTCCCACCAGCTTCTCCATCACCAGCTCCGACGACGAAGGCTCCGGTTGCAACCCCAACTCCAGCTCCAACGACGAAGGCTCCGGTTGCAACCCCAACTCCAGCTCTAACGACAAAAGCACCAACTCCTGCACCAACTCCAGCTCCAACGACCAAGGCTCCAGCGTCAGCGCCGCAAACAGTTGCTCCAGCTGTTGTGACACCTCCTCAAACGCCAGCTCCAACGACGAAAGCCCCGGCTACTGCGCAGCAGACAACAACTGCTTCAGTGACTGCGTCGCCACCACAGACTCAAGCCCCGACTCCAGTGCCGACGAGCCCTGCACCGATCCAGCCTTCAACCGGTGCGCCGACAAGTCCAGCTCCGACTACCCGTGCACCGACTCCATCCCCGACGTCAGCTCCACCTGCTTCACCCGTCCCGACTCCCGCGCAGACTACCAAAGCGCCGCTGATCTTGATCATTTCGTCCCCAACGCCGCCCACCCCAGCGCCGACGACTGTCGCACCGGTGGCGCTGCCGTTCCAAGTACCAGCTCCAACAACAGGAGTGTCGACAGCATTTGCCAATGCAGCGAACGCCAGCTCGGCTTCGCCAATATCGACGATCACGACGGTCCAGCAACAGCAGCGCAAGCATCATCACCGCCGACTCGACGACCCAGAGACTTCGTCGCTGGACGCCGTCGTGATCGTCGCCGCGGTGAACACGACATTGGACGCGTCGGCGCAGAAAGTGTCGACGTTCATCAGTCGTACGGACGAGTTCCTGGAAGCGCGCTTCGGCGAAGACGTCGACCAGGTGGACGAGCAGGAGAAGATGGCGTGCATGTTCCAGGACGAGTGCCTCGGCGGCGTGAGGGACTACTCGGAGCAGTTCAAGCGCGACTTCCGCGTCTACGGCAAGCCGCGCTGCAAGCGGATCGTTGACCGCATTCGCAGCGGCGTCGACAACATCGGTTTGTCGTACTGGAAAGATACCATGACGAAGTCCTTCGGTTGTCCGATCCCAACGCAACCGCAGCCAGTGTCCTAGGATGGGAATGGGCACACCGTCTCGGCAGCGACATCGCGTCCAATGCATCCACTCTTCATCTCGTAGTGTGTAATGCATGTGCTGTATTCACTCGAGCGCTTGATGCCTGATGCCACCGGGTGAAACCAGTCGATGTATTGCCAGGAATCGCTATTGTGACAAGCTTCGATTTCATTCGTGATCACAAGTCGGCACTTCAGATCAACAACACAAAGGTGCTCACTCATATTCACGCAGCTGAGCTCGTACACGCACAGGACACTAATCTATCAAACAACGACACATCGCTTGGATTATACGCTGCGCTTGGCGATCGGGCAGCCAAACCTCTTTACCATCACGTCCTTCCAGTTCGCCAGCTGCAGTGCGTCCTTCCCGGACGTGATGGCGTCCACGATGCTCTTGCAGCGCGGCTGGGAGCTCACCATGAAGCTCTTCTTGAAGCTCTCGGCGTAGTCTGTCACGCCGCCGAGGCACTCGTCCTGGAACATGCACATCATCTTCTCCACTTCGGCGAGGCTGGCGGTCGTCGTCGAAGCGCTGCCGAGCGCAGCCTGCACTTGTTTCTCCGTGTCGTCGCACCATGTCTCGGTCTTCTGCACGAACGCGTCCGTCTTGGAGCTCACGATGCTCACGAACGACGTTGTCGTTGTACTTGTGCTGGAGCTCGTGCTCGTGCTGGTCGAGGATGTCGAGGTGGACGTGGAGGGCTGTGTCGAGCTAGTCGTGCTGGTGCTCGTAGGCGCGCTGTACGAGCTCGGACTGGACTGCGCGACCGAGCCAAACGAGTACGAGTCCTGGCTCCGCAGCGCTCTTCCTCCGCGGTTGAACAGCCGCCCGACGATGCTCGTGATGCCCTGGACGATCGGGCTACTTCCAAACCCAATGTTGGCGAATGGCAGACTCGCACCGCCGCCGACACCATTATTGTTGTTGTTGGTCTGAGGCGCTGGAGCGGTTGCTGGAGCTGCGGCTGGCGGAGTCCCAGCGGCATTCCCGTCGCAATTGGCGTACATGTTGCCCAGGACGCCGCTCATTTCGTACGAGTAGCTGCTCGCACCGAGGTCGCGCACGTCCATGAGCGCCGCCCACTGGTTGGGCACGCCTTGGAAGTACCGCCCGATGATCGCGTCCTGCGCGATGTACGCCGGGTTCGCGCCGCCTTCGCCTGTGCGCATGAGCACAGTGTCCAGCGGATTAAAGACGCCGCCGTTGCGTCTCTGGCAGGAGCTCCAGCCGATCGAGCTGGACGCTTTCTGCTGGAGCGTGAGCATCGCATCGCCCACGCGGCAGTGGTGAAACGTCACGTGCAGCAGATCCACCATCGCGTGGTGCGAGTAGAAGATCGGGTCCGAGTTGGACGCAAAGGTCTCCATCGCGCCAGCCAGCGCCGCGTGGATCGCGTTGTGCGCGCCGTTCTCGATCGCGGTCGACATCTCGGCGATGTTGCGCGCGCCAAAGAGCTGGCTGCGGATCGACGCGAGGCTGGCCGAGCCCGGGAACGTGAGCGAGCCCCAGGCGCCGCGAGGCACGCAGTGGATGCACTGGTTGGACGTTCTAGCACTCGTGCTTTGGCAGAAGCGATCCAGCGGCGCGGCGCTGACGCAGAAACCCTGGGTCGCGATGCCGTTGATCGAGAGCTGGCCCTGCTGGGATCCCGAGGGCACGCCGCCTAGCTCCGTGAGGATCGGTGAGCAGTCGGCCATGCTCCGGCACTGACCGTTCGTGAACCGCGCGTGCGCGCTCACCCAGTCCCAGTACGGGATCGTCACGCACGCGTACGCGGAGCCCTGGCCGCGGAGCATGTTCTCGAAGACGATGAGCAGCAGTCGGTGCCAGTAGACGAACATGCATTGCCTGTGCGCCTCCATCTCGGACATCATCTCGGTGTGGATCTCGACGAACTTGATGTACGCGCCGGAGTCCATGGCGGAGGCGAGCGCACCGCGGTACGTTGCCTTGTCGGATGCCGAGAGCGAGTCCCAGTCGCGGCGCACGCGGCCACTGCACTGCTGCGCGCTGACTGTGGAGATGCCCTGGAGGTGGCTGCTGAAGCTGCAGCTGAGCAGCGTACACACGAATGTGAGCAGGATCGAGCGCTTCATGTGGAGGTCCTGAGGTGTGTGTGGAGGGATCACCCAGCGAGGTGGAGCAAATTGGAGAATGGGGCGGTCATCATCGAGGCTGGGCTGCAGGTGTAGAGATCGATCGGAGCTCTTCGATTGAGCTGGAGTCGCTGGTAATCAATAATACACAGGGGCGGGTTATCAAGCGTGTTGAGAACCATAAACATACGCCTGCCTGTCTGGACGTTTACCTCAGTGCGAGACCTTTACCGGTGGTCATATGGAGACGAGTAGGACAGCAGCAGCAGCAGGCGAGCCGAGCACTTGTGGGCATCGGGTCACTAGCAGTATGCCCACAACGTAGAATCTAGAGACACTGTCGGAGCTCGTCGCTGGTAAAAGCAGGGCGAGCATTCGTTCGTGGGCATTTTCGACGCTGCGTCTTTTCTACCCATATCAGGTGGCGAGGAGCTCCAGTTCAGTCTCGAAATGTAGCCATCTTGGAGTGGATCCGCTCACAGACTCACAGCCTGCGCTTCCATTGCGCCCATTGCGCGTTCTCACGGAGCTCTGCGGGCGTCTGGAGCCACAAGCAGCTCGTTCATTTTCGATCATCCCGCGCGCGCTGAATGGCATGCAGCTTCTACCTGCGCGCGCCGACTGACTCGTGTCGCTCGAGTCTCTGACTGAGATTCGTGTGACCTACCCGCATCTGCGACCGTTTTGCGCGTGCCCCTTCGAATTAAGATCGAGATGTTCTTTCGCGTGTCCTTTCAAAGCGTAACGGACGACGACCATTTGGAGTTCTCCCATTGCTCGCCCCACTCTGGATCCCGACCTCGACAGCGCAAGAGAACCCAAGCTCTCCCAGCCCAGCGCAGAGCAGCGCAGCACTCCCGAATGAGATCCATCCACCTGACGGTCGAGCCCAAGACTCCGACCGAAGCGTCCGGCTCGGACGCGCCGTACGCGATCCAGGTCTCGTCGCCAGGACCGTACGCCGACCGCGAAGAGAACGGCATCCGCGTCGCCGCCTGGGGAACCGGGCTCTGCAACTGCTTCACGCACTTGGTGCCTAATTGCTTCATGGCGACGCTCTGTCCGTGCGTCTCGCTCGCGCAGATCGCGTCGCGGCTGAGCCTGCACCGCTTCAAGACCGTGCTCTACGGCTTGCTCTCGGTCGCGATCGTGCAGCTCCTGATCGCGGTCGTCGCGTTCGCGCAGGTGCACGACAGCGGGCGATCGAGCCTGCACGAGGACCACCTGAGCCGCCAGCCCTCGTGGTGGCCGAAGAGCGTCAGCAACTTGTACTCGCAGAGCGTCGCTGCTCGCTACGATGACAGTGACGACGACGATGCCGAGTATCGAGGTGGGAGCTCGTTCGACGACGATCTCAGTGCGATGGCGACGAGTCCGTGGGGCGTGCTCTGCGTGCTGCTCAGCCTCGTGTACGTGGTCTTCGCCTGGCGCCTGCGCATGAAGATCCGCGAGCGGTTCCAGATCCGAGGCTCCTGGTACCAGGATCTGGTCGTCTCGGTGCTGCTGCCGAGCTGCAACATTGCGCAAATGGCGACCCACGTGAAGAGCTACAAGCCCGGCAAGTGCGCTTTTGGACCGGTCGACGTGCTCCCAGCCTACTCGCCGCTGTACTAGCTTCACCCGTACTCGATGGCTGGCTGGCACTGCTCGCTCTGCAGCATGGCTGCATTCAAAGCACGGCGGCATTTATTCATTTTATGCTCAGTACACTATCCACTCTACTCACAATTGACGCGTAGCACTTGATGTCCTGCTTTTCTTACTGACTCGGAGATGGGGCACTTGCTCGCGAGCATCTTGACCTTGTCCTTGATGTTGTACGTGAAGCCGACAAAGTCAACATGGCTCAGTGCTCGCACCACCGTCTCTTGCCACCATTCTCAAACACGAGAGCCTCATGATCTCGACAGCCGTCGACAGTGTCTCTCTTTCCCTCAACTGCGTTGATGTGTGCATGCGGAGCAGTAGACAACACTAAAGACACCTCAATTGATCCAGTCGTCTCTTGTTGGTGTATAACTTAGTTCTCTCTTGGCATAAACTCACTGACTCGTGCACTCCATCTTTCTACACGAACGCTGGCAGCGTGTCAGCCGGTGTGTCGAGCCCGCACTCACGTCGCTGGTGCTTTTCCAGGTGGCCCTGCGTCTGCGCCAGCACGCACCAGCAGCACGCGAAGGACAGCAGACAGTCGATCGCTCTGTAGCCTGGGACGTTGAATCGGTGGCGCACGCGGGTCCGCAGGTACGCGACACCGACCAGGAAGAGCACGAGCAGCACGAGCGCGAGGTTGCCGTAGACTGACAGACTACTGGCTGGAGGTGTCACGTCAGCAGCTGCGATTGTGATGGACGTCGTGTTGGAGACGCCGACAGCACCGCCAGTGCTCGTCGTCTCCATCGCGCTCGCAGTGTTGGAGAAGCAGAGTCCCAACGAGATGAGCAGCCCGAACACCAGTCCCCCAAAGTACATCACGCCGGATTCGAAGGATGAGCCGAGCATACCGTGCACTCTCGCTGCGGGGATGCACGGACAGCACGCGAGTACGAGGCAGTCGCTGCCGCTGCACTCGCGGCAGTCTAGACAGCCGACGAAGCTGGCGTCCCACTCGCCCTTCGCTGTGCTCTGCTGCGGTGGCGGCGCCTTGCTGTCGTCTCCCAGGTACGCGCACTGTTGCAGGCTCTGCGTCGACTGGGTGGACTCGCCGCGCACGCTACGGTTCTCCGGCACGCTCCGCAGCGCTTTGGTCCGCAGTTTGTACGCGAACGCACTGCTGTCGCTGGTGTTGCTAGTACTGCTGCTGCTGCTGCTGGAGGCGTCGTCCATTTGGATCATGAATGGCGCGTCGCGCGTGGATGAGAGCGGCGTGAGCGTCGTGGACGCATCCATCGCGGCGCTGCTGCTGGTTTTGTTCATGCTGAGCGTTCTCCTTCTGGTACGGCGCTGATCACTGGCTCGTATCGCTTCGTGGCTGTAATCGAAGAGCTCCAAATGAGTTGTGAGGGGTGGCAGCGGCAGCGGCAGGCTTTCTCGACGGTCTGTCTCCTGGGAGAGGAGGCGGCGTAGAGAAGTTGGTCCGACTGCGGAGAGGCTGGCGTGGCTGCTGGTCGTGACCAGCTGAGCTCTATCCTGCTGCGTCCATCTGGCTGCGACCTTGTGGGACGCTGTCGAAAGGAAGGGGCACATCTCGTCCTCACATGACCACACGTTCTCGGAAAGAAAGCCCCAGTGACGCCATTACCAACAGCCGGATCCAAAAAGCCTGGATGGTCATACTGGATCGCATGTGGCGGTGACGTCCTCGTGCCAGCCACGAGCTCTCACAAGCACGCGGACGAAAGAGAGAGAGCCTCAGCTGGCAATGAATGGCGAGCTGGTCATGCCTTTATGCTGCGGCCGCACGTAGAATAGCGGGCGCCTTGGACGAGAGACTTTTCTCACGCCTCGCACGCCCGCGCTCTTCTCCATTGGCGTCCCCGAGCTCGTGCGCCGCAGACGAGCCTTGGATGGCAAATCATCGCACTGGTGTCGGCCCTCAGCGCAACTGACGAGCGAAGTGAAGGCAAAGCGGTCGAAAAGCGTGAGCATGTCGTCGGTGGGGAAAGACTGTACCCATCGAGGAGTGCGCTGGACGCATCTCGACCGTCGCGTGTTGGACGGTGGGGCCGTCCTCCTTTGTGTCCGTCTCTCCTCCCTCCCATATTCCAGCAGAATCAAAGTGCAGACTGGCCCTCTCTCTCTCTCTCTCGAAGTGGCGGACGGAGGTCACACGAGCGAGAAGAGGGAAACGCGCTCGCTCATGAGAGAAATCCACATGAAGCACGCGGAGCGTAGAGCGCCGTCCGGAGCCGATCCGCACACACACACACACACACACACACACACACACACACAC
>JAADWH010000170.1:0-38123 GCA_023335995.1 Globisporangium nagaii
CGACCGCAGTTCTTGAGTCCGTCCCACTGCGCTTGGTTGATCGCCGCGTAGTTGGTCGCGGCGTTCGTGCTCGACGCCATGAAGTTGCAGTTGCCCTGGGTCACGCTGCCGAGCGTGTACGCCGTGCCGTCGCCCGTGAAGAACGCGTCGGTCTCTTGAGCCCTCACTCCATTGCTTGCGAGCGTCAAGAGGAGCGTGGAGGCGGTGAAGACAGCCGCTCGCATCATGTTTAGAGTGTGAGTGCCTCGGACTGGGGCTTGTCGATTGATTTTCGTTCGCGGAGACGGCAAGGGAAGCGAGAATGAGAGCCTCAGCAGGCTGCTTGGAGCCAGGCTCGGCGGTGGCTTGCCAGTCATGTCATGAGGAGTAGCCACCTCGAGAGCAGTTGCTGCAATAATAGCGGACGTGGAAACCGACAATGCTGCTACTGAAACGACCCAAGCGACTTCGCGTCGCCTTCGACGAAGATGCCGACACTCTTCTTGAAAGAAGGCTATTGATATCCGAAGCAGCTGAGGAATCGCAGAGGTTAAGTTCAACGACACGAGAATGATATTCCGCCAACCTACTTCGGTCGGGAACTCAAATCTAACCTACCATGTCACAAAAAATACGAGGAGTGGCTATTGCACCTACAACACGGCGATGTCGGCTCGCGACGCCGGCGTCGACAGGTTGTCGTACGAGCGCGTGAGCACGGACGAGAGGAGCACCGGCTCGTCGTCCACCACCTTCTCTCGGATCTGCTTCCTGCGCACCATGACCGCGAGCACGATGAGCGCGATCATGCCCACAGCGCCACAGGCGGAGAGGCCGAGGATGAGAGGCGACGTTCCGGAGCTGTCGTTTTCCGAGCTCGTGTTGGCTTTCTGCACGTTGTCCCCGGCGATGGTGGTGGTAGAGGACGAAGAGGAGCTTGGCGCAGGGCTTGGCGACGGTGCGACTGTGGTAGGCGTCGGAGCGGTGATGGTCGCGACGGTAGCCACGGTCACGCTTCCGCTTTCGAGCTGACTACCAGTGGAGTTACTCGACTGACCAGAGGAGCTGCTCGACTGAAGGGTCGGAGTAGGCGCCGAGGTTGACACAATCAGTAGAGGAGCAGGCGACGGCGACGGCGACGGAGTAGGCGTTGGGGAAGGAGTTGGTTCAGGCGTTGGTGAAACAGTCGGCGTCGGCGTCGGGGACGGAGTTGGTTCAGGGGACGGAGTTGGTTCAGGGGACGGAGTCGATGTCGGCGTCGGAGTAACGGTAGCAGTCAGTTGAGACGAAGGAGAAATAGTCGGTGTCGGCGTTGGGGAAGGAGTTGGTTCAGGCGTTGATGACGACGTCGGGGTTGGTCCAGGAGTCGAAGAAGGGGTCGGGGACGGAGTCGGGGACGGAGTTGGTTCAAGAGTTGGTTCAGGAGATGGAATCGTCGTTGGAGTTGGGGAAGGAGTCGGGGACGGAGTCGGGGACGGAGTCGGGGACGGAGTCGGGGACGGAGTCGGGGACGGAGTCGGGGACGGAGTTGGGGAAGGAGTCAGGGACGGAGTTGGGGAAGCAATCACAACAGGCGAAGTTGAGTTAGATCGCTGTTCATCCGCATCACTACTCACAGCAGCACTCACCACGACCGTAGGCGTCGGAGCCGGAGCGGGGGATGGTGTGGGAGCTGGAGTTGGCTCTGGGGTCGGAGCAGCAGTCGTCGGAGGCGGCGTCGGAGCAGCCGTCGTTGGTGGCGGCGTCGGAGCAGCCGTCGTTGGTGGCGGCGTCGGAGCAGCCGTCGTTGGTGGCGGCGTCGGAGCAGCCGTCGTTGGTGGCGGCGTCGGCGCCTCCGTGGCTTCGCGCGCTTCGGCTTGGACAACGCTCCCGGAGCCCTTGCCTCGTCCAAACTGAACACTTCCAGTGGTGCAGCCGCCCGAGGCGAGCGACACGGTGTCTTGGATGCTCTCGCCGTTGACCGACGTGAGCGTGATCTGGAGCCGCGACAGGTCGGTCTGCACCTGGCTGTTGCCGTTCAGGAGGTAGTAGTACGCCGAGTCAACCATCGTCATGGACTGGCCGTTGATCTTCATGCTCGCGACGCCCGAGACGACGTTCGTCGGCTGGATGGCGGTCCAAAAGTTGTTGCTGCCGGACTTGAGGCAGTACTTGACGTTGCCCTGGATGGGACAGTCCACGAACTTCCACTTGATCTTCAGGCGCGACGGCGACGAGCCTGTGATCTTCTTGAAGACAGTGGGTGACAGGTCCAAGTCGCCCTGCTTGCACTCGGGACAGCGGTCGAGGATCTGCACAACCTGGCTCACAGACTTGTCCGGACAAGAGGCGTCATCGCACGACACCTCGGCGCAGCGTCCGCAGTTCTTAAGGCCGTCCCACTGCTCGTTGTTGAGCGCCGCGTAGTTGTCGCCAGCGTCGCCGTTCGCCGCCATCATGTTGCAGTTGCCCGAGCTCACGCTGCCGAGCGTGTACGCGGTGCCGTCGCCTTTGAAGTACTCGTCCGCGCGGGTGGCACCTGGCGCCACCGCCACGATGGCGGCAAGCGCAGCGAGGTTGCGGAGGACTGCTGAGCGCGACTGCATGGTGATAACGAAGAGCGGGGAAGGAGGCAGGATCGACACGACGGGGGCGGACCAAATCGCAGAATGAGCTGTCCGAAGCGCGAGCTGCGTCTCTCCATCCTCCGTGTCCGCTCAGCTCACCCACCCACGCGCTTCCCCACACGAAGTTGCTGCTGTGTCTTCAGCAGATGGCGCATGTCGCCAGCTCCCCATGCCTACCATGCTGTTGGCGATCCGCGTGCCTGTTCCTTGGATGGCGGTGCACGGGATAAAAGCTCGAAAGAATCCTTTTCCGCCAGCTGTTTCAGAACGAGTCGTTTCCCTTGCTAACAAGTTCAGCTTTCGCGCTGACTGGCTTCGCCATCACTCGCGACCGTTCATCCAAGAGCCACGAGTTCATGCCATTTCCGATGGCAGCTAACAGCGAGCCCTTCTCGTGGCGGATGGCTGGATGGCTGGTGCTGTGCATGCGGATGTGCGCGTATGGTCCGTCGGCAGCCACTCGCATTGCGGGCTTCGCGCTGGCTGCCTGGCTGAATGGCCGCGGAGCGCTGATGGCAGAGTCAGACACCCGCGACACTCGCAGCCCGAACGCTCTTGGAAGCTCCTTTTAGGGTTGTCGTGCGTTTGCTGACGTGCGAGGATCTCCCCGTTGTTGCAATCAAGTCGATTGCGGGGTTCGAATACTCGCACCAAGTCGGCAGCACGCACGCACTCACACACTCACCCACGCGCTGACACATTTTGTCAGCGCTGCGTCATGAGCGAGCAGCGAGCCAGTGAGGCGACCCCAAAGTGACAGGCATTGCCGCAAGGCATCAATCCACATCAACACCTCAGCAGAGCGTTACACAGGACTCGCTGCTTGCAACAGGGAATTGCAGGCGACTGATTGACTGTTGTCACACGTGCGCGACTGCACACACAGCCCGACTTGGATGCGGACGCGCAAGAAGCGGCTGCCCACGCACGCCCGCAAGACAAACAGACACAAAGTGGCTGTCCACTCGCTCGCTTGCGACTGATGCCTTGCGCATGAAGCCATCAGCGCCGCGAACTGAACTACCAGCGCGAGCTGTCGGTACCTGCTGTTCGGCGCTCGAGCCTCGGAGCAGCTTGTTGGTCTCGAGCGCGAACGAGAACGCCGCACCGCCCACCACCCACGAGCTGCCGTTCAAAGTGTTGATCGTCGCGATCGGGTTGCCCAGCGCGGTCCGCTGTGTGAGGCTCTGGTGCGTGGCCGCGAAGAACGCCGTGCCGCTCACGACATTGCTCTCGAGCACGCTCTTGTCGCCTGAAGCACAAGGAGTAACCTAAAATATGTGTAATGCAGGGCCATTCAAACTAGGAAGTTGCGATGAACGATTAGGAGGGTCTACATTAGTCGCTCTCGCCTACATTGCCTTTCTCGCTCTTTTAGGACAAAATGGTCAGCGAATCGCAACACGCACTGGCCAGAGGCACACGACACCTTCGCTTCTCGCACCGTCCCCCTACTTGCTCCTCGCCGTGCCACGCGAAGCTCGAGGCGACTTGCAGCCCACGAGCAGCCCAATCCCCCGCAGCAGCACCTCACCCGCCAGCCACAGCTGTCGAGCGCCGGCGCACTCCAGTTCCACACACACGCCAGCCGCGCGCATGAGCTCTTCGGCGTCGTCCGCCTTCGGCAGCACCGGCGCCGCAATCGCCACCGCAGGCGTCGCCACAGGAAAAACAGTCGCACCGGCTACGAGCTGCAGCTGGCAGCAGGTCACAGCGAACGGCAGCTGTTACACCGAGCCGCGCTCGTGCTATGACTGCCTCAACACGCAGATCGCGAATGGCGGGGTTCGTTCTGCTGTGTTCTTTTCTGCGCTAAGCGCGTCTCCTTCCTACACTAACCCTCGCTGTGCGCATCGGTGTTGCCGCAGAAGTGCACGCTGACGCCGTTCGGACTGTGCGAGAGCATCTCGCAGTACGACTATGCGCAGGACTACCGTCGTGGCGGCCCCGCGGGCGGCTTCCCGATCCACTACAACTACTTCCCGCAGGGCAACACGACGTACTGCGAGGCGAGCGACGCGCTGTGCAACAGCTGCCGAGACACCGAGTTCGCGCTCGAGGACAACAACCCGTCCAAGTACTGCACGGGCGCGAACAAGTGCGTGTGCGTGAAGGTGTGCGAGGCCTCCACGTGGCGCAACGAGACGCTCGAGCGGCTGAAGCGAGCGCTGTCGGCTCGCAACGAGACCGTGGACGCCGCGTGCCCGATCGCCGCGAACACGTCCCTTATATTCGGGAGCTCTGGCAGCAGCAGTGCGAACAGCAGCGAGGTGTCGCCCACCATCGCCAACACGCCTGTGATCAAGAACGCGTACGCGAGGGAAGACACATGCCGCTGGTACCAGAACCAGACGTTCTGCGACGTCCCGCGCTCCTGCCACGACTGCCTCAACGTCGCGCTCTACAGCGGAGAGGTATTGCCGCAAGCATCTGTGCGTTGTTACATGCAGCCTCCACTGTACTTCGTGCTGATACTCGTGTGCGTGACTGTTGCAGAGATGCATGATCAATCCGCTGGGCTACTGCTCGTCGGCTTCCAAGTACGACTACACGCACGACTACCGCGTGCGTCCGTCACCGAGCGCGGCGCACTACTTCCCGTCCAACAACGCGTCGTACTGCGAGCCCAGCGACGCAATGTGTGCGAAATGCCGCGAGACGACGTTCAAGGAGTCGGCGAGCGGGAGCGTGAACCCGACGCAGTTCTGCATCGGCGCGAACGACTGCGTGTGCGTGGCGTTCTGCGAGTCGGCGTCGTGGAAGGCGCTCGTGAAGGACGCGACATGCTCCACGAGCGTCGTGACGATCACCCCCGAGCGGTTCTCGTTCGCGACCATCGCGCTCATGATGGTCGGCTTCACGCTCATGTTCACCATCTCGGTGCAGCTGCTCACGATCTGGCGCAACCGACGTACGTTCAGGCAGCTTGTTGATCACTGTTGCTGCCGCTCGATTGTTTGTGGCGCTAACTGGCGTTTGCTTTGTGGTGTGCAGGCTGCGCGCGAGACCACGCGCGACGCGAGCAAGCGCGGCGAGAGAGCCGACAAGCGCGCAGTGCGTTCGGCAACCTGCAGCTGCAGCTCGACGGCTGGAAGAGCATGTGTCAGGAGCTCATCAGCAAGGAGCAGGAGTTCATGGGCGACGGCGCGATCTTGACGCACGGCGAAGGGCCGACGGTGGTTATCGAGGAGGGCGATGGGTACCGTCCGATGTCTCCGAGCCATCCATCGGCAGCAACTCATCCAGCATCAGCACCGGCATCAGCACCGGTATCAGCAATACCAGCAAGCACCGCAGCAGCAGCCACCACATCTCGACCAGCAACCCAGTAAGACTATGTCTGCTGAACTGGAGGAGAGCCCGATGCTGTTGCATGGTTGTGTGACGCTCAACCACACATCCATGCAGACACAGCCCAAGGTGGGAGGTGAGTGCGACGAGCCCAGGAGTGAATGCAGAAGGTTTGGTGTTTCGCGTGATTAATTTTGTTGAAATTGTAAGAAGTCGGCTTTGAGTTCGTTTGTGGAGCGTACGGAGGCAGCGAGACGGTCATGGGAGAGCTCTCTTCGTCGACGCCGCGACCACCAAGGGCTGTCTCCGTTCGTTCAAACAGTATCGGATATATGTCGCTACCACTATCCTTGCGGGCGTCCCGCCTGATATGCAGCTTCAAGGTGCGCATGAAGAAGGAGTGATGTGGCTGGTGGGCATGACGACCGAGCCGACGCAGCAGCACGAAGAGCGAGTCGATCGCCGCTGCTGCTTGCTTGCTGGTCGTGCGTCAAGGGCCACGGAGCAGTCTCGGATCCCCTCCAGTCCCAGATCTGATTACCGCGCCGCGTTGCGTTGCGTGTCAACGCAGAGTGATGGTCGAAACGTGTCCTCCGATTAGTCATGGCGCGATATTAGTCATGCAGGTCAAATCAAAAGTCAGCTTCAACGATCGCTCGATGGAAGCGGCGACAGCAGCAAAGGCGCGGGCGGTGCATGGCCGCCGTCATCATCCGCGCGATCGGCAGCTCACTTGCGATCAGACCACGCGAGGCGCAGGCACGAGACGCAGAGGCGCGAGACGCAGACGCAGCACCAGAATCAGCAGGCATGGCGAACACGAGCAGCTCTGCTGGCTCCGATGCGTCCCAGGCGCTCACGAACGACACGGTCCACGCGACAGATGCCGCTGTCGTGAAGCGCTCGAGCTGCGCGTGGAAAGAGGTCGAGAGAGGCGAGATGTGCACACTGGAGCCCCGCACCTGCCGCGAGTGTTTGAACGACACGCCGACGAACGGGGATGTGAGTGTTAACATGCCGATCTCTCTCTCTCTCTGTGCTGGGTATGACTGTCGAGAGGCTGAACTACATACTGCTGGTGCGACTGCGACCAGGCATGCACGCTCACGCCGACGGGACTCTGTAAGTCCATGGCGTCGCACATCGCGGCGCAGGACTTCCAGCGCACTGTCTCCACAGGCATCGAGGCAAACTTCTTCCCGTCCGCGACCGCTTCGTACTGCGACGCCAGCGACGCCGCGTGCACGAGCTGCGTGAAGAATGCGAGCGAGATCACGTTCCTCTCCGATTACTGCACGGGCTCCGACGGCTGCGTGTGCGTTGAGATCTGCGAGACGACGCAGTGGGGTACGCTCGCGCAGCTGCAGCTGCCGTTCGCCATGAGCTCCCAGAACGAGTCGAGCGCGTGCGCACTAGCCTTGCGCTCGGTGACCGACACCTCTGGCGCACGGACGCCAGCGCCAGCCCCCACTGTGAAGAAGCACGTGTTCGCGGTGGAAGACCGCTGCACGTGGTACACCAACCAGACACGCTGCGGTCTGCCGCGGACGTGCTACGACTGTCTCAACGTGCCGCTCGAGAACGGAGAGGTACGACGGCGCTCTTCCTGTTGCAGTTGCGGCTGCTATGTCCCTACCATCCTATCATGGCTCACGCACTCGCTGTGTCTTGTGTAGAGGTGCACTGTCACGCCGGCAGGCTACTGCGCGAGCATGAGCAAGTACGATCCGAGCCTGGACTTCCGCAGCAACGCGTCGGCAGCCGCGCCGCACTACTTCCCATCAGCCAACACGACGTACTGCGACGCGAGTGACGCCATCTGCTCCCAGTGCCGCGCGTCCGCTCAGTTCCGCGCATCGCGGGACGGGAGCGTGGACGCAACGCAGTTCTGCGTCGGCGCTGGCGGCTGCGTGTGCGTGGCGTTCTGCGAGTCGTCCGTCTGGAAGCCGATCGTCGCGGACGCGCTCTGCGAAAGCGACGGCGATGCCGGGAGCACCAGCACCAGCTCGCTCTCGCTCGCAGGGCCAATGCAGGCGATCGCGCTCATCGTCGTGCTCGCGATCTCCGTGCCGTCGTTATTCATCGTGTTGCTCTCCTGTCGCGCGCGCAACCAGCGACGACGAGCCCACGAGCGCGCCGAACAGATCCGGTGCGACGCGTGCGGGCCGTCGCTAGAGCTCCCGGCATGGAAGGCGCTGCGCGAAGAGCTCATCGAGAGTGAGCACCACGCGCCGGAGGACCATCGCCGCGAGCGCCGCCTCTCCGTGCCGCTGCGCAGTTCCGAGAGCATGCGGCGGTCGTCGATGATGCTGATGGTGCGCGAGTCGCTGGACGCTGGAGACGCCGAGGCGCAGAGGGAGGGTTCGTAAGGACCCATGTGTCCCGAGTGGTATATTTAATGCACGAGGCTGGCGGTGCGCGCGTGCACCATGAGCGATGTCATGAGGGATCCTGATGCGAATCAATGGTCTGACTCGTTGAAGAAGCGAGGGCAGACCATCACTCTGGCGTTTCTTTCTTCTTCTTCTTTTCCGACCTCTTGTCTGAGACTTTGGCAGCGATGCTGGCTCGAGAGTGCGCAGCTCATCGAAGACGAATGACACTTGCAGACAGACAGAGGAGACAGAGGGAGTGCCAATGGAGTCAGCGAGAGAATGCGACCGGCGAGCGAGCTGGAAAGCGAGAACAGCGCGGCCGATATCACATCAGGACTCAGGAACGAGTCGTGGGAAAAGGGCTTTGAACCGAAAGCCAAAAGCTTTTTCCCACGACTCGGTGTGCGACATTTATGCGCTCAGACGTCTCTGTCGACTTTTTCATCTAGAAAGTCGACATGATGCTCCAAGTTGCGCGGATTTGTCCATTTGTACGACATTGCGTTGACTTGAGAGGTAGGGGTGTGATCTACATCCTCGATAAGTCGACTGTCTCCTCTCGACCGTCGCGTGAATGGCGAGTTCCGCGTCATTGACGAACGCGCAATCTCGAGAAGCAATGGCGCCGAGCGCCTCGCGCACCAGCAGCTCCGGCGGCAGCAATGCCAGCAGCAGCATTACGTTCAACAGCACTGGCGTCAGCGCCGGCGACGACATCAGCAGCCTCAAGACCACGACGACCAGTGCGGACTCGTGCACGTGGTACGCGCAGTCGCACTGCTCGCAGCCGCGCTCGTGCTTCGACTGCTTGAACGTCGCGATCCCGAGCGGCGAGGTACATACACCAGTGCTTGCGCTTCATTGCGTCTGCCGTATGTGCGTGTGTGCGTATATGTGTGGAAGTCTCACTGCTGCTTGTGCTCGTGCGTGTGTGCTACGCAGTGCGCGGTCGATCCGCGCGGCATGTGCGTGACGAAAGCCGACTACGAGTCGTTCGCGAAGGCGCGACAGTACTACTACCCGAACTACAAGTACTACCCGTCGGGCAATTACACGTACTGCAGCGCGCTGGACGCGACGTGCCAGAGCTGCAAACAGAAGTGGGTGCAGGACTACTACGCGATCGGCAACACGCCGGCGATCCCGTTCTGCTCGGGCGAGGGCGGGTGCGTCTGCGTCGCGTACTGCGAGCTGCCCGGCTGGAGCGACACGGTCATCGGGAACCAGTGCTCGAGCGCGAGCGGCTCCGAGGAGAACACGACGAAGCTGTTCGCGGCGATCGGCGTCGGCGTGGGGCTCTGCCTCGTCTTCCTCGCTGCGGCCATCAGCGTTCGATACCTCGTTCGACGACTCGAGTGGAGCGGTACGAGATAGACGTCCCATTGTTGTGTGTTGTGTGGCTGCTAAACCATCCGCGTCGCTAACAGCCAGCCAATCGTTCCGCTCCAACAGGCAACGCAAGGAACCGAGATGCAGTGGCCCGCGAACCCACAGGGCCGCAGCTGGCACTCAGCGGCTGGAAGTCCATGCGCGAGAAGCTGATCGAGAGCGAGCGCCACCACTTGCAGGGCCGCCGCCGCTCGCCCACGCCGCCGCACATCCTCATCTCAGACGCCGACTGCGCGCCGCCGGTGGTGGAAGTGGCCGAGGGCGAGGGCTTCCGGCCGGCGTCGCCCAGCGAGCTGGAGCGCCAGCGCGCAGACACTCGGTAATAACAGGAAGCGTCTGCATTCGGAAGAAAGTGGATGTGATCAGATCTGGGTAGCGACTTCGCTGCGAAGTGCGCTAAGCAAGCACAGCGTTGCTTCTCGTGCTGGCGACGACATATTGTCTTCGCGACAGGATGTTTCTGGTGTGCGCCACACAAAACCTACCCGCGCATCCTGAGTTCTCTTTTGCACATCGAACACAGGCGATCGTTCCGAAGCTCAAGCATGCGGAGGCGCTTGCGCGTGCGTCGGCAGCCTTCGCGCTCATTCAACAGCCTCAGCACGAGGCGGTAGGCGGCGGCAGCGCAAGCGCCATTCACGCGCTCCACGTCACAATGGCCGCTAACGCTAGCAGCAGCAGTGCGAACGACAGCGCGAGTGTAATCAGAACCCCCGCGCCGTCCGCGTCCGCGTCCGCGTCTGCGTCCGCGTCGAGCTCGTCGAGCGTCAAGACGTGGACGACGGACGCGCGCGACTCGTGTCGGTGGTACGGCGGTGTGCCCTGTGATCGCCCGCGCACGTGCTACGACTGCCTAAACGTGCGGCTCATGGGCCAGGAGTGCGCAGTGGACGCGGCCGGCGCGTGCGTGCCGATCGCCGAGTACGAGGCGTTCATGCGCACACGCAGCAGCTACCCGGCCGACTACACGTACTACCCGTCGACGAACGCCACGTACTGCGGCGCGAGTGACGCGATGTGCGCGTCCTGCTCGACCAGGTGGCTCAGCCAGCAGGGCTCGTCGTCCGCGAGCAGCGCGGCGAACAGCTGCATCGGCGCTGGCGGCTGCGTGTGCGTCAAGTACTGCGAGCTGCCCGGCTGGACCGAGAGTGTGCTGGAGCGCAACCACTGCCTGGCGTCTCCTTCGCCTGCGTCTCGCGGCGCTGGGACGACTGTGGACAGCGACAACACCAGTGGCATCGACCGCCAGGCGTCGCTGATCAAGCTGCTGACCGCGCTGGCGATCGGTCTCGGGCTCTGCGCAGTGTTCACGGTCATAGCGCTCGGCGTGCGCTACGTCGTGCGCGCTCTCGAGGCTGCCGGTGCGTTTGTCTCTGTTGGACGAGCTTTCTTTTCGCTCGTGGCATGTGTCTGACGCTCTATGTGTGCTGTGGTGGTGTCTTACAGCGGAGCTCGCGCGCCTGAATCGCAGACGGCTTCCGCGGCGCGAGCCGAGCGGGCCGCAGCTGGGGCTCGACGGCTGGAAGGCCATGCTCCAGGAGCTCATCGAGAGCGAGCGCGAGCAGCTCGCGGAGACCGGCGGCGAGCGGCCGCAGGTGGTGCTCGCGAACGAGACTGCGGCGGCGGCGCCAGTGCTCATAGAGCAAGGCGACGGCTATCGCCCGGCGTCTCCGAGCGCACTCGACCGACACCATCGTCTTGGGTGAGAATGAGTGCGGAAGAGAGTTGGGTGACGCGTGCTGTGTTGTTAGTGTGTGTTTCGTGGTGAACAATTTTCGATCAAAAGGTGCGGAACCACATAAACTTGAGTGTTCAGATATTAAAGCAAGTACGAGGTGCTCGTATATAGATATACATTTGACGCAACCACAGCGAAGCGATGACTCGTGAGCAAACTGAGTAGTCACCTTCCAGTTCGCCAACGCGATTTTTGTGGAGCCCTTTTGCAAGTCTCCCAGAGCTAATCGTGAGTGAGCTGCAAGCGGCAAAGCAGAAGCATGAATTCAGAAATATGTGCGAATCTTAGTCGAGCCCAATTTGCATACTACAATGTTCTGTTTGCTGATGTTTGAAAGTTTCCGTGCGAAATTGCACGACGAAGCGGCCGTGGCACAAAAGAGAGCAGCCGGGAGAGTCTGGGGGCTGAGCGAGAGCTCGGCATATACCTCCAATCTCCTCTCGAACGATATGCAACATGCTCGACGACAGCAACAACAGCTCTTGTGTCAAGAGTGATACTCTTGCAGGCTATTGCTCACAGGGACCGAGTTCCACAGCAGAGCTGTGAGCTTTCGCTTGATACACGATGTGCTTCTGCACAAGCGCATTATAATCCAGTTCAGAACTCGCCTCAAAGTGTTGGCACCCATCGCTGGACGACTCTGCAGATCGCCTCGAGCGACACATCACGATACTCACTGAGGCTGCAACCTTGGTCGACATCATGATGTACTCACTCGCTCACTGAAAGATCGTCAAGGTGCTAATCAATGCATTACCAGTGCTGATTCTAGTGCGAGTCGTGGGCAAAACCACGCAGATACTGCACAAAGACTCGCGAGTCTTCAAGATGGTCGAACACGACATTCCTGTATTCGTGCACGAGTGACCGAGCTTCATGCAGCACGAGAAGATCCTGATCGTCAAATAGTCGGTTGTCGGTACACAGATCCGTGAACTGGTCGGCCCATGCGACGGCAAGCGAGGAGAATTCTAGTCGTAGCGGAATTTCAGCGACTCGTTACCCGTTGCTCAGAAACATTGAGTAGATCTTGTGACTTGAGAACCTCTACAGCGGTTCTTTTAAGGAGCTTGCCGGTTTAGAGCAGCGCATGGCGCAATAATCAAAGGCAGAAACATGGCACTGCGAGATCAATAGGCGGGCATCAAGCATGCGCGTCATGCAGCCGGAGTAAGCACACAAGGTGAGCAGCATTGTATGACCAGGAAATATCAGCTAGCAACCAAATAGCCATAGGACTGCGGCAGAGAGAATCACGGGACGCATTTCGCCATTTGAATACTTTTCGACCGATCGGCGCAATCCGACTTCTGCCGCAAAGACGCCGCGTCACGGGTCGGATTCTGGTCGGATCGCGTTTCTCTCTCGGCCACTCACACAAACGCAGAATATTCGAAATGGAGCCTCGACGAGCGGCTGAAATATCTGTTCTCGCATCTCATCTCCATTTCGAAAAAAACGAGACCACACAATTTTCACATTTGGCTCGGGATAACATCAGCAGGCCCAATGGCTCGGGTTTACATTAGCAGACAGCATCGGCTCGCGCGTCCACGCACCACGCGCCATTACGGAAAAGCGCAGCGCCATGAACACGACAGCAGCGGGCAGCACGAGCACGAGCGGCAGCAGCAGCGTTGTCGCCGCGGACACGTGCGCGTGGGTCGGCGGCGAGCGCTGCGGCGCGCCGCGCTCCTGCCGCGCCTGCCTTAACTCCGCAGTGGCGTCCGGCAATGAGGTGCGTCATTGATTGCTCGAGTGTGGGAGCGGAGGCGGCTCCGCCCACTTGATTCATTTCCGAGGAGGTGGAAATGGCTGACGTCCACTTGATTTATTTATCCTGGCTGGATGACGAACCGACTGCAGTGCGCAGTCGGTCCGCGCGGCGAGTGCATGGTGAGTCAGCAGCTGCGGCAGCAGCTCGAGCAGTCCAAGTACGGCTCGCAGTCCAAGATCTACAGCGCGAGCAGCGTCGCGTACTGCAGTGTCGAAGACGCCGCGTGCCAGGCATGCACGGCGCAGTGGCTCGCGGACTTCGCGCGCGGCAAGTTCATCTCGTCGGCCGCGATGTGCAGCGGCGCCGGCGGCTGCCTCTGCCTCGCGACGTGTGAGCTGCCGACGTGGGAGGCGAGCGTGCTCGCGGCCACGTGCCCCGACCGAGCTGGAAGCAAGAGCGAGAAGCAGGGGAACGACTACGACAACTTTGCGCAGGACGCGACGACGAACCAGATGCTGATCGCCGCCGGCTCGATCCTGGCGCTCGTCACGGCGTTCGCGCTCATCTCGCTCTGGCTCGGCCGCCTCGTGCGCAAGATCGACGACAGTCGGCAGGAGCGCCTCCGGAACCGCTTCCGCCTGCCGGTGCGTGTGCCGACGGGTCCGCAGCTGCAGCTCGAAGGCTGGACGTCCATGCGCGAGCGACTCGTGCAGGCGGACAGCGCCGGACTGGCGCTAGGACAAGCGCCGTCGCTCGCGCCCATTGCCGTCGCTCTGTCCGCGCCAGTTCACGCATCGAGTGCGAGCATTGACGGAGAGAGCGGTGAGCAGCCAGCGGCGTCGCGGCTGTGGGTGCGCTGGTGAGAGAGCCTCGCCGCCGAGCCGTTGTTTATGCGGGCAGAGGTGTTTTTCCTTTTTTGTGCGTGGAGGAAGATTTGTCTGGTTTGGAATAATTTATCACTCTTTAGCTGTGCTGGGAGTGTGTTTCTGTCTATTTGGGTGCTGAGAACTCCTCTTTAATGCATTAAAAGGGCTCGCACTCTTTATGCAGGGAGCAACGTTGAAGTGCTCCGCTCGATCACCAGATAACAACAGCTGGCTTGCTCGCGAGCCCACTTCGTCCTACAGCGGCGCCTCCATACTGGAACGCAGTCAAAGGATGGGATCGCTCGCGGTGAACACGAAGGAAGTCGTGCGGAAGCGCCTCTCGTGTCGCAGCCGAAGCCTTCACAGCATAACCACACTCGCAGCCAGTTTCGCTTCCGCCATGTCGGACAACAGCAGCAGCGGCAGCGCTGGCTCCGGCTCAGCTGCCAACGGCGCGGTCGGCGTCGGCACCGCGACGCCATCGCCGAGCGCGAAGAACTCGTCAGCAACCGCGTCGCTCGCGAACGTTACGGTCGCGCCAAAGGGCGAGCCGCACAACCGCGGCGACACGTGCACGTGGTACACCAACAGCCAGTGCTACATGCCACGCAACTGCTACGACTGCATCAACGTCGCGCTGCCACATGACGAGGTGAGCTCAAGAATAAACACGTAGCTCCCGTGCAGATGTATCTCCGTCGAGCTCACCGGTTTTATGCGTGTGGAATGCATAGTGCGCGATCGACCCGCGCGGTATGTGCGTGCCCATCTCGACGTACCGCAAGTACGCGTCGATGCAGAGCAACGCTAGCGACTTGGGCTTTAGCGGCTACTTCCCCTCGGCCAACTTCACGTACTGCAGCGTGTACGACGCGACGTGCAACGCGTGCAAGAGCAACTGGCGCGAGGACTACTGGTCCAACGGCGCGCAGCCAGCGCCGGCCATGTGCCGCGGCGACGACGGCTGCATCTGCACCTCGAGTTGCGAGATGCCGAACCGCGTCGAGTCGATCATCGTCGGCGTCTGCTCGGTCTTCGGCTTCGACAGCAGCAAGCTCGCCACGGTCGCGTACGTCGGCGGCGCCGTGATCGCCATGGTGGTCGTGGCGTTCCTCGCCTTTGGCGCGTACGCCAAGCGGCGCGCGAACGCAGGTGAGGGTTCTTGTCCATGGTACACTGAAGTCCATTGCGGAACTGTGCGGGTAAATGTGTCTGAAATGCGTACGTGGCTTTTCTGCAGAACGAGAGCGAGCGGAGCAGATTCGCGCGGAGCGCCGCGAGCGCCGCCGGCAGCTGTGGCAGAGCCGACCGATGCGCACGGGGCCGCCGCTGAAGCTCAGCGCCTGGAACGAGCTGCGCGACAAGCTGCTGGAGAGCGAGCGCGAGTTCCTGGAGGGCGGGAAGCTCGCGCAGCTCGGGGCTGGGAAGGAGGAGGGCGCTTTGCCAGGGGTCGACCAAGCGTTGGGCGAAGACAGCGAGGACAACGAGAAGAGCTTGGAGTTTCTGTCGCTCTCGTCCTCGGACGAAGACGACGACGACCGAGAGAGCGAGGCTGATGATGGAACTCTGCAGCCCCGGACTTCCAGCCATCGCTGCACGGCGTTGTAAGGCTGGTGTTTTTGACTCCATTTATAAGAGATCATCCAAGTGTTTGTTCGGAAGAGACTCGCAACTCTGGAGCTCCATTGCCATGGCGGTCACGAAGACGACGGTGGCGTCAGAGCCTCGCGAGAGTTTGTTGGCTCTCTTGTCGCGAGACTGTGAATTCGCGGAGCACTTCGCTGAAAGACAACGACAACCACGTTTCTGATTACGGCATGTGCGACAGGTGTAAGGGACTCGCATCTTCATCTACCTTTATACTTTGCGATCGCGGATCGACAAAGATACCACACAAAGCAGCAGACACGCAGCCTCCATACGTCTGTTAACGACAGCCACCTTTTATCACGGACGTTGAAGTGGCAAATTGGATTTTCCAGGTCGACTCGGAGTCAACAACACCGGCGTGTCTTGACAGCCACAATCGATGGCTTCGCTTTTGCTCTGCGAACGCGAGCGAAGTCCGCCGTCGTCGGCCCTGGAGATGCCACGGCTCGGACCGCTCGTCGAGCACAAGTCGCGCGCGTTGGACACAGGCACCGCGCCGTCTCTCGCCCGTGAGTTGTCCTCCATAATCGATATTCCGCGATGGCCACCTCAACAAGCTCCGGATCCAGCGGCTCGGCGAGCGCCATCAGCAGCAACGACACTGCTGGTGCTCCTGCAGGAAGCAACGGGACGCAGGATGTCCAAATGCCCGTCGCGACCACGGTGGCGCCAAAGAAGGCGACGCTCAACAGCGCCGACACGTGCGCGTGGTACACCGGCGCGCGCTGCTACATGCCGCGCGACTGCTACGACTGCCTCAACATCGCGCTGCAGCGAGACGCGTGTGCGGTGGACCCGAGCGGCATGTGCGTGAGCATGACCGCGTACGAGCAGACTCTGGCGCGCCAAGGGAAGCCTGACGACCCGAGCTTCCTCGGCTTCTTCCCGTCCGCGAACTTCACATACTGCGCGAGCTCGGATGACACGTGCCAGCAGTGCAAGCAGCAGTGGCGCCAACAGTACTGGGACACCGGCGCGGTGCCGAAGAGCGAGGTGTGCGTCGGCGTGAGCGGCTGCATCTGCGTCGCGGCGTGCGAGATGCCGAACCGCGTCAGCTCGATCCTGAGCAGCCAGTGCGCGGTGGTCGGCGCCACTGGCCAGCGCAGCCGCCTCATCACGACGATCTACGTCAGCGTCGCACTCTTCGGGATGCTGCTGCTCGGGTTGCTAGTGCTCAAAGCCTGGATGCAGAAGCGGCGCGAAGCTGGTACGTTAGCTTTGTGCGTTGTCGATCATGTTGGAGGAGCTCGATTCTAATCATCTTGCATTGCAGCACGCGCTCGAGCGAGACGCGAGCGCCGCGAACGGCGTCGCAACCGCCCGCCGCGCACGGGTCCGGTGCTCGCGCTCACGGGCTGGAACTCGCTGCGCGACAAGCTGCTCGAGAGCGAGCGCGAGTTCATCGAGGGCGGGGAGCGGCCGACGCTCTCAGCGCCAGGCGTGCAAAGCGCGGCGACGGCGGCGGCGCAACCGGTTGGAGCAGCGGAGGAGTTTGCGTATGCGGAAGCGCGAGGTGGTGACCACAACGACAGTGGCAGCGACTACTCGTCGTCGGACGAGGAGAGTGGAGCGCGACGATAGCAGCTCTGAGTCTGACACGCACCAACTGTTCCCACTTTAGGTGTGCGCTTCCCGTATCGTAACGTAAAGCAGCATATTGCCGTATTTGTCGAAACTTGTTTCTGAGTTATCCATCAAGGAGATGACCATCACTCTGACGAACCCAGCGCAATCGGATGGATATGCGCTTGTCTCTTGCAGACTTCCGCGCAGATCACGACGAACCAGCACACAAACACACCAGCACAAGCACCAGCACACAAGCAGACTCACACCAGCAGCAGCGAGCGCGATGGGCTCGCCGAACGCAACGTCCAGCGCCGGCGCAGCGCTGGAGCCGATCGAGGTCGCGGCAAAGCGCGCGGCGGCGTCCAAACAGGACTCGTGCACGTGGAACGCCGGCGGCAAGTGCAGCTCGCCCGTCGTGTGTGAAGCCTGCATCAACACGGCGCTCTCAGAGCAGACGGTGAGCGTTCGTAGTATAGTGTGCTGGGTTGCAATGGGATACCGCACTCACCTGTTCGTACTTGTGTGTGTGTATGTGTGTGTGTGCGAGAGAAGTGTGGTTTTGGACCAAGCGGCACGTGCGTCGCGATGGCTGCGTACCAGCCCACATACCCAATCGACTCGAGCGTCCTGTACTTCCCGTCCGTCAACTTCACATACTGCAACGCTAGTGACGAGACGTGCAGCAGCTGCAAGAGCGCGTGGAAGCAGGAGTACCGCGACACGGGCGTGTATCCGATGAACAAGCTCTGCCAGGGCGAGCGGGGCTGTATCTGCGTCTCGCAGTGCGAGTCGCCGAGCTTCGCAGCCAAGGTGCTCACGAGCCAGTGCTCGCTCTTTGGAGACGCGGTCGGCCCCGCTAAGCACGTCTACTCGGCAGTGAGCGCATTGGGCGTGGCAGCGATCGGGATCGCGATCTTCCGAGCCTGGCGACGGGAAAAGCGAGCGCAGGGTGAGCTCGGCTGTTGTCTACGAACGCGTCGCTTGCGTGGTAAGACCGCTAACTGTGCGCGTTCTGCATCCGCTCTTTCCCTACCAGCACAAGAGCAAGAGCGGCGCGAGCGTCAGGAGCATCGCCGCCGCGAGCGCGCAGCTCAGCGAGGGATCAAAGGTCCGCCTCAGCTCAGCCTCACTGGATGGAAGGCGCTGCAGGAGAAGCTGCTAACGTCCGAGAGGGAGATCCTGGACGGCGACAAGAAGACGCTGGAGGAGCTCGGCTCAGCGACAGCACCAGACGCTACACGGTGGGATGGCGGTTCTTCTCAACATGAAGACGGAGTCGGCGGCTTCGCGACCGACGATGAAAGCGACGGCGCATTTGGAGGAGACCTGGAGGAAGGGACCGCGCGAGAAGAGAAGAACCGGAGTCGACCGAACACCAGCGCTAGAGTCGAGGAGCCCTGAGCAGTACGCCGTCGATGAGGATCAGCTGCAACAAGCAGTCTCCACAGAACTGCCAGCTTTTCTCAGACAGACAGAAACGATGATGCGCATCAAGCACTGTGGACAACGCCGGGCCATCGATCAAGGGCGAACCGATCCGAACTGCGCGGGAGGAAGCCGTTCGCAAAGCTGGAGAACTCGCTGGTGTTCCTTTCGCCACCACATGCGCCAACTGTTCGTTCGCCTCGCGCTTCATGGGCGACCTGCGCCACCGCCTCTGCACGCCAATGCGTTCGCTGTCCTTCGTCTGCCAGTATCCAATCCACTTACTCACGCACAAGACCTCGAGTCAATCTTCGCGTCCAAGCATGCACGCGTGCGCCAGCAGCGGCATGGTGCGCCTCGTCAGCGCCAAGTCCAAGACAAGCGCCAGCGGTGCGAGCGACGTCGCCTCGGCAAAGAAGGACGCGAGCACCGACAAGTACGCGATCGCCGGCGCCTCGAAGGAGACCAAGCTGAGCAAAGCTGGCGAGCCAGCGACGAAGCAACCGTCGTTCATGCAGACGCTCTTCCGCGGTCCGTGCCACCACTGACAGACACGGCAACAGCGCCACTCGTATGTGTATCCAGAGCCACCGCTTCCCTGTCGGTTAAAGACGCTCGAGCAATAAACTTTACGTTCCCTATAGCGTCCTTGGTGGAGATGGCTACACGTGTGCACCGCATCTAACCGCGGAGTACCGTTCAGCTCTTGCCGCGCCATCAGCCAGCAGCTCGCTCGTCAGTTCGCAGCGCTGATTGCCCTGCCATCGCTTGGAAGCCCTCGATGGCGACTGCGGCAAATCGGCATGAGCAGTGAGAGTGGCACTGCCGTGAAGGCGAGGAAGGAGGCAGAAGAACGCCGCGCGAGCCCATCCTCGCCTCTCTCTCTTTCGCGTTCGCTCGTTTGCTCCGCCACTCTCGAATTCCAGCCGCAACCACAGCCAGCAGCACCACGATGAACGCCACGAGCGCCGCAGCCGCGACGCAACCGCACCGAGTGGAGATCGTCCAAGGCGCCTCCAGTCGCAGCAGCAACCGCGCGGTAGACGCCAAGATGGCGGGAGGGGCGGCTCGCAGCACAAGCGCCAGCGCGCCTTCGTCCTCGTCCTCGTCCTCGTCCGTGCTCGGCCCAAGCCTCGTGAGCAAAGAGCAGAAGAAGAAGATCGTGATCAAGCAGGAGCTCATGCACCAGGCGTTCTACCGCTGAGCGTCCGCCTCCGTCGTCGTTCTCTAAAGCTGAGCAACCCTAGTATGTCTGCACAAATACATGTCCGCCCGGGCTCTTGCGCTGCCTTCTCGCTTGCCAAGCTCACGGAGCGCCGGCCCACATGCTCGCGTTGAAGCTCACGCGCGATGCTGCCTACTGTATGCCCCGCCTGCGAAGTGCTCTCTGAAAATTTCAAAGCGCTCCAGGTCTCCTCCCCGTATCCACTCCACTCGCACATCAATCTTCTCTCCACCAGTCTCCGATTGTGCTCGCCAAGCGCACACGCCTCCCGCCAAAGTCCTCGAACCACATCCGAGCCGCAAACCATGAACGCCGCGGTCGAGACCCAAGCCGCTGCAGTTGAAGTCGTGAAGGCGCCGGCGCAACTCGCTGCCGCCGACGCAGCGCCGCGTGACCAAGCGACCGCGAAGCACCAGCAGTCGGACGACAAGAAGAAGCCCTGGTACAAGCGCATCAAGCTCCAGCCGGTGATCTACCGCGGCAAGTGCGGCAATTAGCAGCCTGTGAGTGAGACGAACTGTTGGAATGCGAGCCAATCGAGCGTTAAGATCAACACCTCAAAGTGTGAGCCGACCTGTCCGATCTGACGACACTTGCACAATATCTGAAAATTTCATAGCTCTCTGTTCTGCATTGCTCAGTCACTTCGCTGGACTTGATGGACGCATTGCCTTCGTTGGCACCTCCATTCCCCGATTCACCTTCTGGCATCGGGAGCATCACAAAGAAACTCAATACCAGACGCAAGCCATGAACGTCTCTGTGGAGAGCCAAGCTAACGTCGAGGTTGTCATCGCCCCCGCGCAGCTCGCCCCCACTGACATTGAGAACGCCGGGACGCCACCGCAGGACCAAGCGGTCGCGAAGAACCAACCCGTGGAGGATGGCAAGACCAAGGGCGGGAAGAAACCCTGGTACAAGCGCATCAAGCTCCAGCCGGTGATCTACCGCGGCAAGTGCATGGTCTGATCGCGCAGAACCATCCGAGACCCATTGAGTTGCCAGCGATGCATCGGACTACTAACTCCACAAACCATCTCCAATGCTTCCAACGGTGTGCACTTGCAAATCGCTTCTTAAAAACCTCGCACACACACAAAATGTCATTCCACTAACCACCACTTCGGAGGTGCTACTCATAATAACACACTCGTTCTCCCCTCTACTGCCTCAGCCTTGATCTCACGTCGTAGACGGAGACTCCGCATCGTGCTCTGGCACTTCGGTATGGTCTTCACTGTCTTGCACCCGCGCCTCTCGTCGTCTACTCTCTGGGAGTACCGACGGTGGGTCGAGACCTCCGGAGAGCGAGACGGACACTGGCGCGCCGACCCCCACCTCCTGACCCGCCTGCAACTGGTGCTCGTTCTCAATAAGCTCCTCGCGCAGCGCCTTCCAGCCCGCGAGCACGAGTGTTGGCGCGCGCGCATCCAGCCGCACTTGTCTCGCTCGTGCTTGCGCACGCTTTCTCAGCCACCGCGCTATCGCACAATGCACAACACAAGCCACGTTGTCAAAATCATAAATGAAAAAGTTGGCGAACTTCTGTGAATGCGTGGGAGCTCACCACGGAACGAGGCTCCGACAGTCAGCACCACGGGCACCGTGATGCAGAGAATCAGGATGAGACCTGCGGTGCGGAACGCGCCTGTGAGCTGCACCTGGCCGGTCGCCGTGATCGATGCTTTGCGACACGTCATGTCCACAGCCACGGGCTTCCACACGGTCGACTCGCAGAAGCCCACGCAAACGCAGCCGTCCTGGCCGATGCAGAACTGCGACGGGTTCATGATCCCGTCGGTGGACTCCTTGAAGGCTGTTGCGCGGCACTTGGCGCACGTCGCGTCGCTCGCCTCGCAGTACGTCGTGTTGAACGACGGGAAGTAGTTGGGGCCGGGCACCGCGAGCGACTCGTTCGAGCTCGAGAGGCTGTTGGCGCTGCGGCGGAAGTCGAGCGTGTAGTCGTACTTGCTCATCGAGGCGCAGTAGCCGGCGGGGAGGATCGTGCAGTTCCGGCCAACCAGGACGTTGAGGCACTCGTAGCAGCTGCGCGGGTCGCCACAGAGCGCCTGCGTCTGGTGCCACGTGCACGGGTCGTCTGCTGCGTAGGTGTTCTTCTCGATGGCTGGGTACGGCGCTGCGGACGGTGTGGACGCTGCTCGCGACGGCGGCGGAGTCTGGATCGCGATGGCACCATCACCGCTGGAGCTGCCGGACGCCAGCGATCCCGACTCCATGCTCGGCAGTGCCGTGGCCAGCGTGGTTCGGAGAATGGGAGCTTGCGGGCTGCCCAGCGAGACGGCAAGACGTGGCGGCGATAAATGGTGAAAAATTGAAACACATCCTCGAGGAAGTGAAAAAAAAGAGGAACTTCAACTTGGGTTCGTAATCGTCACCTGTCAGCAAACGGCTAGCATTGCGGCACAGTGTCGGACTGTTGGCATTCGCTAGCGCTCACAACCACGTCGAGCCATCTCGACACTGCGTGCAGCGATTTCGCGAGCCAAGTGGATTTCTCAAGCCATTCCGCCTCATCGTTGCTGAAGCGCCATCACCGAAAGTGACTGACTGCTTTTGCGATCGAGGGCCGTAATCAACGCTTTGCGCTGAAGATTAGAGCTGCTGCTCAATCGCAGACTGCCTGATTAAACGCTGCGCTTGCCGCGGCAAATCGCCTGCTGGAGCTTGATGCACTCGACTCTGGGCTTCTTATTCCTGTGTCAATCGCGCATTCCTCTGTCGATTGGTCCTTCGCGGCAGCTCGGTCCTGACGCGACGGACGCGAACAGCACTGGGGTGGCGGTGACGCAGCCTTGATCCGAATATGCAACCTCACGATGACTTCTATCGATCGTTCGGCATGGTAAACAGCGAAAGGCGAAAGAGCAGTGCAGGGTGAACAGCGGCAAGCATCAAACAGCCAGCAGCTTTGATATCCACTGTGGCGCTGTGCGCCAGAGACTCCACAACTCTCGCGAGATTGAGAGGATTGCGAAGCTCCTTCACGATGGAAGGAGGCTGACGCTTTCCCGAATGGCTACACTTTGCAGACTCAGGTGGTCAGCTCATCAGTCCAGAGCTCGTTCGAGGGCAACTTGTGGCCCGAGCGCGCGCCGAGATCGCTTTTGGGTTGTTCGGGTGAGAAGCGCATCCACTCTTTGCCTGAAAAATCTGGAATACACGAGCTTCAATGCGCGATCACGGACTCAGCGTCACTCGCAATCTTTCTCCGTGCTTGCGACGATGGCGACAGCAGCGACGGGGCTCAACAGCAGTCGGAGCGCTAGCGGAGACGGCAGCAGCGCCAATGCGGCCGAAGGCGGTTCAGCCATTAAGCGCGTGTCCTCCAGAGCCGCAGACACGTGCGGCTGCCAGAGTGCCGATAGTAGGAACGAGTCTTCGCAGCGAAGCTGCTACGACTGCCTGAACGTCGCTCTTCGGTCGGGCGAAGACGTATGTGGTACCAGAGCGAAGGTTTTGTTGTGAGGGGAGCCAGCTTGTAGGCATCGTCATGTCTGACGCTGTGTCGTTGTGTGTGTATCTCTCTGCATGTATGCAGTGTGCGATCAATCCGTTTGGCGCGTGCGTGAGTGCGTCGACTCGCTTTGACAAGCCAGCCGAGAGCAGGTACTCGCGCGAAGCTCCTGGCGCTGGCCACTTTTACCTCACCGACAGCTTCTCGTACTGCGAGCGCTCCGATGCCACGTGCGCGAAATGCAGAGCCGAATGGGAAAACGTGTTCCCTGACGGTTACTTTGGCTCCCAATCGGATCGCGCACGACTGGAAACGAGCGGCTCAACGTCACTCACGTGCGTCGGCTCAGATGGCTGCATTTGTCTGGCATACTGTGAGCTGCCGAGCTACCGCGCGTCGATCAAAGACGCCTGCGTGCCAGCAAATGTTCCAGAGGCATCCGTACGGACAACAACACCAGCGCCGATTCAGGTAACGGTCAGTGGCGACGGTGGTGGCAGCAGAGCTCTACTGGACGCGTATCTGGAGTATTTCTTCGTCGTGGTGGCTATCGCGGTGATCCTGATCCCAGCGGTGGTCGTCGGTCGACGGCGACTGCGTGCAAAGATCAAGAGTACGTACTGCGAACTGAGATCGCTAGCATTGGTGGCAACCTGTCGTGGAATGCTAACCATCTCGTGTGTGTGTGTGTGTGTGTGTGTGTGTGTGTGTGTGTGTGAATATCACTCGTTCGCAGCACGAGCGCGAGGCTTCTACTACGCTAGACACGAACAGCAGTGTGCCCACCATCGGCAGCAGCGACGTGGCACGCGCCTCACACTAGAAGGCTGGCTCGACCACCGTGAGACGCTCGCCGATAATCCGAGTCTTCACACGCGCAGCAGCTCTGGTTCGGAGGAGGTTCCAACAAGCGAGTCGCCGTTATCCACAAGCGAGATGCATCCGCCAGGGATTCCGGCTCTGCAGTCCTCTGGCGGCCACTCAGCTCAAGTCTTTCTTCGCGATACCAGTCAGTCGTGATCAATCAGCGAGTTGTGTCTGTGAATGAAATTAGGTGTCGTAGCAACCATTAATGTTCAGGCACCGGCGCGCGGGTTAGCCTCAGATGATTGCTCGCTCGCGTTGTGGGTATGGGTGCGAGAATATCCAGAACGGAAACTCCGCTCCATTACCCAAAGGTTTGCATCGCCACTTGCAAAGCAGCGAGCTCGGCGGAACAACAGCCTCTTGAAACCCGCTCACGTCGCCGCTCACAGCCCAACTTCCTCTCGATGGCATCAGCTGGGAATAGCCCCATGGCGCACAGCAACAGCATCGCGAGCACGACAGACGCGCCGATGCCCACCGAGATTGTTTCCCCTAGTAAAACAGACACCTGCAGCTGTACCAACGGTCGCTCGACTTCTTCACCACGCGGTTGCTTTGATTGCCTGAACGTAGCCCTCCAGTCTGGCGATGATGTGCGATTACTGGCATGCGGTCGTCTTCTCATCACCTCTGCGCTGCCTGCATCGTTTGGCTGACTAAAGTGCTGTGCTTTCGCCCCCATGTGCGTGTAGTGCGCGATCAGCCCGTTCGGAGTCTGCGTGAGTGCGGCGACCCGCTTCGCGAGACAAGACGCCTCCACGTATTCGTTTGAAGCACCTAGCGCTGGAAATTTCTTCCTGGCGTCCAACTTCACGTACTGCGAGTCGTCGGATGCCTCGTGTACGAAATGCAGAGCCGAGTGGGAGAGCGCGTACCCTGACGGATTCTTCGGCTCGCAGTCCGACCGCAAGCACAAGGGCAGCAGCAACTCGTCGCTGGCGTGTGTCGGCGCGAACGGCTGCATTTGTCTGGCGTTCTGCGAACTGCCGAGCTATCGAGCATCTCTCAAAGACACATGCGCGCCTGCGAACCCAGCGCCTCTAACCCCACCAACGCAGACCGCTCTCGATGGAAGCGCCACAGAAGAGTGGATCCCGTTGATCTGCATACTGGCAGCGCTGCTGGCGATCCTCATCGCGCTCGGGGTCCTGTGTCGACGGCAGCTCCGCTCGAAGGATGAGAGTGCGTACCAATCTTTGCAACAACAAAACACCCTGTTGCGACGCCTTGTAGACACGAACGCTCAACACCTCTCTCGTGGCCACTGCACAGCAGAGTCGAGAGCGCAGCTGCGAGCCGGCGTCGCGCCAGAAAACGACACCTCGAATGAGAAGCGATCGCCAGGAATATGAAATGGTCCGCCCATGTAACGCGTGATATTACAAACTCGAGAGACAAAGAAACAGATGGCAAAGAGTTGGCCGCTCGGCCGATCAGACCTCCGTTGGCGATGGTCATTCGATTTTTGTGCGTGAAGGAAGGGAAGGTCCAGTCGGCGAGCGAATGGTTTGAGCTCTGTCGCGTGCGCTTCTTCCAGTCCCCACGAGCGGATCAGTCTTATTCGATTCTTGCTCGCTCGCGCACAGTCAGTCTCACCCGGGGCACGAATGGCGGCAGCAGCGCTCTCTCCGGCGGACGGGAGCTCCAGTGGTGACGGCAGCAGCACCACCAACGCGACAGAGGTGACACTGCACGCGAAGCGCGCCTCCTCCAGTGCGACAGACACGTGCGGCTGTCGGAGCGTCGATAGCAGCAGCGCTCCTGCGCAGCCGAGCTGCTACGACTGCCTCAACATCGCGCTCCAGTCGGGCGAAGACGTACGTGCCTGTTTTCTCTGGCTTGGCGTGTTTGCTGGAGTGTTCGCTGACCCGCACCTCCTCGTGTGTGAATGTGCGTGCAGTGCGCGATCAGTCCGTTTGGAACGTGCGTGCGCGCGTCGGCCCGCTTCAGCAGACAGACAGGTGGCAAGTACTCGTTCGAAGCCCCCGGCGCGGGCTACTTCTACCTGGCGTCCAACTTCACGTACTGCGAGTCGTCGGATGCCTCGTGTACGAAATGCAGAGCCGAGTGGGAGAGCGCGTACCCTGATGGCTACTTTGGCTCGCAGTCTGATCGCTCGAGTCGCAGAACGAATGGCTCCTCGCTCTCGTGCGTCGGCGCGAATGGCTGCAGATGCCTGGCGTATTGTGAAGTACAGAGCTACCGGAACTCTATTCAAGACACGTGCATTCTTGGAGCGACCGCAGAGTACCCGGGACCAACCCCGCAGTCCGGATCAATAATCTACGACGGCAACTACAGCGGCGAGAACAGCAGCACCAGAATCGTGGCGTGGCTCCAGTTCTTCTTCACGTTTACGGCGCTTCTCGTGATCATGATCCCGCTCGTGATCGCATGTCGGAAGCAACTCCGCTCGAAGAATCATAGTGCGTGTGATATCTTGGATACGGTGGGGACTTGATGCCAGTTGCTAATCGCTCGCTCGTGTGATGTTCTTTTCCCTTGAATGTGTCTTTGAGCAGCTCTCGACATCTTCTACGCACAATCAGGGCAAGTGCGAGAAGAGCAACTGCAGCAGCACAACCCCCAGTCGCAGCAGCAGCGAGCCAAGCACCCGCGCGGGCCACCACTCACGCTCGGAGGCTGGCACAATCATCGCGAGCAGCTCAGATCCTCGGACGATCCGAGCCAGCGGCTACGCTTCGGTTCAGTAGGCATCGGTACACCAGTGGAGAGATCTCCACCGTCACCAGAGGTGGCAATACTCCAAGTCAGCAATGATCAATCGGCGCTCAGCCTCCCCAGAAGCGAGCACCTGCCATGAGGACTAGCTCAGAGCATTGTTAATTTATGGTTCAGAGTGGCGGCGTGGTGAGGCAAAGGTGTGGCTCGAATAGACCCTGAAGGCTGCCGCGTGTTCTTGTCAACCAAATGCTGCTGAGCAGCCCGAGTTGTGTCCATTGCAGCTTAATTATACGACGAAGTTGTCGTCGAGGTTGGCGCAAATGTCGAGCTGCTCTCGAATGCTGGCGCCGACGGCGTGCAGTCTGCGGGCTGTGCGAACGGGATGTCCGAGGCGAAGTAGCTGCTGCTCAGTTCGGCATTCGATGTATCCACGACGACCGCCTCGTACGCAAAGTGCGGCCCGCTTAGTGAGCTGGCGCCAAGCCGGTTCTGCGCATCGTCTTGATGTTCTCCAAACCCGAATCCTGCGCCTAGAGTAACATAGAGGCAAGGATTCGGTGACGAGAACACTCGAACGAGGCAAAGTGACTCACATCCACATGCGAAGAATCGAGCACGCACCGTCTTGCTGCCGTTGCGACTGGCTCGTGTTCTTCGCCCAGCGCACGAAGCAACAGAACCCGAACGCCACGAGTAGGACGAAGCCGACGAAGGCGATGACGACGATGTTGCGCGTTCTGGCGAAATCGCTCTCGCTCTTGGCCACTGCCTCGTCGAACGCGCGATCTAAGCTCCCGCTGCTACTAGGGAATAGTGTGGGCACGCTCGAGAGGTCCTCGCACTGGCGCACGCAGACGCAGCCGGTCAGACCCGTGCACGAGTCGAACAACGTGAGCGACTTCAGGCACGAGAAGCACGACGAATCGCTCTTTTCGCAGTACGCCGCGCCGCCCGTAGTCGTCCCCGCGCTGCTGCTTCTCGACACGCAGTTGCCTCTCGCACTGATGGAGCAGCCCTGAGCGGTGAAGCAAGCACGATAGAGTTAGAGCTGCAGTCGTAGCTGCCGGCTGAGAACCGGATGGCGTGTACAGATGAACCTACTGCAGGCTCGCTGGTGATCGCGAAGTTCAGGCAGTCGTAGCAGGAGCGCGCGACGCTGCTGGACGAGCCGCCGTACCTGCTGCAGCTGCCGCCGCTGATCGTGGCGTTGGTCGTGGTGGGCGGCATCCGCGGCTTGAGTTCTCTGCTGCCGTCCCGCAAGTCCGTGAGTGTGGTGGCAGCGGTATCCGAGGTACAGAACCCCATTCCAATCTGAGGCGAGGTTTTGTGGGTGCATTGAGCAGACATTCGCTGTCGTTTAGGTGAAGAGCACACGAGTTTTGACATAATTTTCTGAAAACATCAACTTTAGCGGAAGTCTCGCACACCTTTAGCAGTTGCTGAGCCGAACTCGGCAACATCCGATTACCTGCAGCATCACTTTGGAGCGGAGCTACTCTCGAACGACGGCGCGGTTGGCGAAAGCATCACGACTTGAGCGAACGGGATGTCGCTGGCGTTGGCGCTGCTGCTGTCGTTGGCGCTGCTCACAACGACTGTGTTCTGCACGAGAACCTGCGAGCTCGCCGTTGGAGTCGGGCCGAAAGCCGCGAACGCAGTCTCTCCGGGCTGCAGCACCACCGCTCGTCCGCGTCCAGCTACGCAAGGGCAAGACACAACGTATCAGCGTTAGCTTCGTGACGCATAGCAATCGATAGGGCTCGGCTCAGCAGCATGCCTCGTATCAGCTCAGGCTTACCGTTGCGCCGCTCCTGCTTCTTCTGGGAGCGCGAATAGCAGCTCCATACCATCGCCAAGAACACCACCGCGCCGAAGCACGAGAACATGATCGTCGGCGTGCTGTCCTCGCCCCAGTCGCTCGAGCCGACGCTACTCGATGGGTCATAAGCGGGATACGTCGCGTTATAGAGCGACTCGCACTGCTGGTAGCAGACGCTGTGCGGTTCGCCTCGGCAGGTGCTCGCACCCGAGGGGGCTTCGAGGCAGACGTAGCACGTCGCGGTGTCCGGCTCACAATACGTCTCGACTAACGCCGTGCCGTCCGTGGCGTTGACGCTGCGCCTGGACACCGTTGTGCCTTGCGGGTTGGTCACGCAGCCCTTGCGCGCCTTCGTCTCGTCGTCCACCTCGACGGTGAGGCAGCTGGTGCACTGGCGCGCGTCATACGTGTCTAGCTCGCCGCTGGTGCTGGTGTTGCCAGATCTGCTGACGCTGCAGTTGCCCCTGCTGCTGAGGAGCATTCTTCCGGTCGTCGCTCGCATCGCGTCTCTCGTGTGTCTCTCGTGTGTCTCCAAATCGCGAATGCGCTCTCGGAGCTCGTCCAGCGAACTGACTGGTGCGGCGAGCTGACTCTGTCCATCCAGGAACGATTGGGTTGTCATTCCATTGGGTTGACAAGGCTTACCACGAGTGCACCTAGCAGCACATTACTCACGCTAACAAGGGCTTTGTGAGCAGCGCGAGATGCTGTAAGAGCAGTTTATAGGCAAGACAAACAGGTTTATGCGAAAATGAAAGGAGGTTTCGTCTACTTTCTTGTGGACAGATGCCAGCAGCTTTGGGTAATTGCAAACATGGACAAGTGTTGGAATCCACTGGCATTTGAGGCTCCCAATTGCTGAAACGCTGACATTTACTCGTGCGAGCTTGATCCTCCATGTTTGGGCGATTGTCGTTTTGCGTCGTCGTGGTACACCATCGTAGTCGCGAAAGCAATCGTATCAGTGGGGAGGTGGACTCCCTCGCCTTGCGATCCTCGCTCGCAGTGTCAGAGAGTCCAAAATGGTAATCGAGCACAAGACCCTATCGCCGGCTGCCATCACGAGCACATTGGTTTGACATGTTTCTCTCATTTATGTCGTGTGTGTCCCCCTCATGAGCAAGCCGCGACAGGACTCGGTCTGTGTACGGAGGCGCGCTTGGCGCGCAACTGGGATCCACCTCACGAGGAGCGGCTTCGGCCAGCACAGTCACTACTTGAGCGTACGGGATGTCTTCGTTCGGGTAGCTGTCGTTCGGGTAGAGCTCCACCTGGTTAAAGGTGTCGACGTCTTCGTAAACGGAGTGCGCCGGCGTGCTTTCGAACTCGTAGCCGCTATCGCCTTGAGGTGCAAGCAGCACGGAGCACAACCGAGTCGGTGCTGGTTTGGCGCTCTCTCGCTCAGTGACGTTCGAACTCGACCTGTCAATGGCTCGATTGTGCGCTTACCTGGGATCTGCGCGGCGGCTTTCCTCCTTTTCCTGCACGAGTAGTACGTCCCGATCACGATCAGAGCACAAATACCCATTAGGGCGTACGAATTGACGAGTATTGTAGAGTCCATCAGTGTTGTGTGCCCTTGGCTGGAAATCGCAGAATGAGGAGGACGGTCGGAAGTTGCGGAGGTCTGGCTGCACATAGAATCGACCCTCCAGCACTGACGCTGATCTTTCCGCGATATCGATTCAAACTAGGTCTGCCTCGAGTTTGGAGAAGAGGAATCCCCGCGCGCACCTGCTCTGGATTTCTGGAAAACCATTTTGTGAGTTTCAAACCGTCTCATCCTTATCAGGCTGGTGTGCGGCTGAGAGACGCGCGAGCTCTGCTTCACACACACGGTCGACTGCTTTATGAAGACGTCTCTCATTTCTGGTGCAATGCGCAGTTGATAAATAGATGCCTCCCCCAAAGGAGTCCTCGCGAGGTAGATGCACGACGTTTCTACTGATCCTTGAGGATCGCAAAGCCCTGGAACGCGTTGTAGCCCGAGCGGCCGCAGAACGCCTTCTTGAGCAGCAGCGCGCCGTGGTTCACTGCCTTGTGCAGCGCGCAGGAGCCCCAGATCTCGTGGCGTCGGAACGGCCGGTCGTGGTGCGAGATCTCGAGCGCGCTCGCGACCTCCCACTCCTTCGGATCCGGCACCTTGAGCAGCTCGTGGTCGCACTTGATGATGTCGTTTGGCACGTGCTTCTTGTAGAAATAAGCGTCGCCCACGTAGAGCAAGTGGAAGAAGTGGATGCCGACCGGCGGGTCGGCCGGCAACGGGATCTTCGTCGGGTGCTCGCACGGGTTCTCCTTGAACTCGGTGCTGGCGCCGCCGTCGCTCGCCGTCGTGTCGCCGTCGAGGAAGCTCCAGTACTCGTTCGAGTTCTTCAGGTACGGGTGCGAGATGCCCAAGTGCGACAGGATCGTGTGCTTGATGCCGTGGTTAGCCGCCGCGAGCGAGTAGCCGTACATCTCGGTCATCCAATCCTTCGAAACCTTGCGCGACTCGACCGTGAAGCGGCAGTAGTCGTCGATGAGCGCCGTCATGTCGTTCCGCGTCATGATATACGGCGGCCCGACACCCCAGTAGTGCTCCCAGCCGTCGTCCTGCGAGACCTTGCCGCAGGGCTGACTCCCGCACACCGTCGCGGGCTTGTCCGAGTCAAAGTACCCGTCGCCTCGGATCACATCCCGCCAGTCATGCGAGATCGCCACGCCGTCCTTCACCTCGTCTGTGACGGTAGCTGGGTCGCGTGTGCCCTTGTAGTACTTGGTCACGTTCCGGCCGGTGTTCACCTCGAGCGGGCGAAAGAATACAAAGTCCGCGTCCACGAGCGTGATGATCTCATGCTGCAGCGGCGGGTTCGCGTTCTGTAGGAAGTGGCGCAGCGCGTACGGCTTGTTGTATGGCGAGTACTCGTCGTCCACGTCCGGCTCGGGGTGCGGCGAGTAGCTAGGCGCGAAGTGCACGCGGAAGTCGTAGTAGAACCGCGGCTCGGCCAGCAGAATCGCCTTGTGCATCTCGGCGCAGCCCGAGACGATCATCGTCATCGGCCCTTTCTGGCCCGCGCGCATGGCCGACTCCTGCATCACGGTCGAGAAGAGCAGTCGGTGCTGCTGGTCGCAGGCGACACTGAACACGAGGTGCATCGTGCTGCCGTCGTGGTTGGCTGGGAACGGGTCGTGCACACGCTTCATGCCCTCCTGGTCGTCATTGTCGTCCTCTCGAGCGGCGTTGACATCTGCTTCAGCAGCTTGAGAAGACTTCATGCCGGTCGTCGTCGTCACCGCCTTCAGATTCGGATTGTCTTCCGGGAAGATGGTCTGGAACGTGTCCGAGTCCGCCAACTCCTCGCGCTGCAGGTTCTGGACGAGCTCGCTCACGCGCAAGGTCTGAGGCACCGACGCAAACCGCTCGGCGAGCTCTTCGGCGCTCGCAGGCGGAGACTGTGCGCTGAGCGTCGCCGTGCGGTTCTCGTCCACGTCCTCGTCGATCGTCGTCGCGTGCGCCGCCACGCGCGCGATCCGCTGCATCTCGCTCTCGGCGTCTCCGTCGCCAGTCGACGTCGGTTGCTGCATCTGCTCGGACGCCCTGCTCTGCTTCTTGAAGAGGCGGTGGTCGTGGCTCGAGCGCATACGCTGGAGCTCGCGCTTTGTGCTCGTGTTCTCCACGAGCAGCGAGCTCACGAAGAGCACGGCGATGAGCGCGAGCGCCGCGCGATAGAGCGTCTCGCTGCGCACCATCGCGAGCGGGTGTACTCACAGGGAGTGTCGAGCGGGCGGGCGGGTGCTCTGCGGAGAGCGCGAGAGTGGGAATGAGACTACGCAGCTCGCAGCAGTCCGCAGACCCGCCGCTGGACGCTCGCGCCGCCGTGCATCCACGCTCGCCACCTTATCTTGACAGATCGCTCCGCATCATGCCGTGGTGAACCAAAATCAGGGATCGGAAAATTCGAAGTGCGATTTTCGCACCCAAAACACACAGCGGCTGTTCTGTGTACAATCCTGTCGAGCGTGATACCTGAAGATAACTTCGTGTGCGGTTTGGATGTTTATGGTAGTATGCTGGGTACACACACTGTCATAGTTAATATTCTGGAATCTGAAGCAAAACCGGTCTGCGCGAGGGCGAGAACAAGCAGGGAGCTGACATGTGTGGCTGCTGCGGCTGCGCCTGTTCGCGAAGGTTCACTCGCGCTGCAATGGAGCAGGCTCAGCTTGGCTCCATGCTGCAGCGGCGAAGCGCAGACTCGACTCTGAAAGCCTCGCTGGAATCCAGCATTCCAGTTCTGCCACCTAACCAGCCTCTTCGCTTCGATTGCTGAACTGAAACCATGCTTTCGTTTCTGAACTTTGCCGCTCTGGAGAAATGTGCAGCAGTGCGCACTGGTTCAGACACGGGCTCGCAAAAGCAGGCGAGTTGTCGTTCGGCTCGCCATTCGGATCCACCGAGTGAGTGTGTGCTGAGCGGCGGGCAGCTCTTCTGCTGCTGCTCCAACAGCACGCTTGCATTCTGCCCCGGATTTCTTTTCATGCCATGCAAACGGATCCGCGATCGCCATTTTGAGATCGCCGTCGCCTTTTCACGCTTTCCGGAGACCCCGGCGCTTTGTTTTTCACCCAAAGTACCGCGCGCTCTCACGAAGCAACGAGCTGCTCCATCGATATGGCAGAGCACAGCGCTCAAATCAGTAGCACCACACGATCCTCGCCTTCAGGCTCAAGTGAGCTGATATTCACACCTTGCTAGCTGTAGTAAACTCTGCAACACGACAGCGGCGGGAGCTGCAAATATTGCGAACGCCATCCAACGTTTCGCTGCGTTAAGGAGTACAATGCTGCACCAGCACGTGAGTTGCCGACAGAGTCACGACAGCAGCTTGTGTGCACCAGTAATCCCCCGCCGCGTATCGCCCGCCGAGGCGTTCCAGCGCTGTGCGAGTCATTCGGGAACTCGAAGACCGTGACTCCAGAATCTGTCTCCTGGATCCAAGGCTGACTGCGGCGGCGGCGGCGCTGGTTCTCTGCAGCGTTCCAGCATCAACGTCGCAGCAGAATGGCAAGATGAAGTCGTGTGCTGAGAACTCCATCTTCACAGCCACCACATCTTGCTGTCTTCCGTTGTGGCTGCTTCGAGATCCGGCGCTGGCAACAGCAGCTGATGACGTTGATCACGCGATTGATCAGCACACTGGGGGAGTGTCACGAGTTTGGTGAAAGCGCTTGAGAGTTCGGCACTCGCATGAGCGATCTCGCAGCTCGCCAAGGATCCTTGCTCGCACTTGCCGCGAGTGCCTCAACGTCCAGTTCGCGAGTGGAGAGACCGCGCGTGTGTTTCGCTGCAGGCTGTTCTCGTTCTCGCTCGTGTGTTCTGCTCCTTCACAGCTACTTACGATGAGTGTGTATGCACCGATGCGGCAAACAGTGCATCGTCACGCCTCTCGGTGTCTGCCTCAGCAAAGCCGTGCTGTACCAGCTCGAGTCGCAGTTTGAGGCTACCACCGACGCCGTGTCGAACTATAGCGTGATCCTGCAGAGCAACGAGTTCTTCGCGTCGTCCGAGGCGACATATTGCAGCGATAATGACACCGAGTGCGCGACTTGTAGGCAGCGCTGGGTCGCAGGGCATCAGCTGGACACTCCCCGATCTACATCTTCCAATGGATTTGCGTGTGTCGGCGACGGCGGCTGCGTCTGCACGGCGCGCTGCGAGCTCCGCGTCCAAGGCGGCTTCTCTCTCCCCGAAACGTACAACATCGGACAGGAGACGTGCGCAGTGAAGAAGGAGGACTCGATGGTCGACATCCGACTGATCCTCAACGCTCTAGGACTCGTTCTCGGGGCTGCCATGCTTGTATTTGCCGTTCGGCTTGTCATGATGGCGTCTCCGAGTCAGCTGGCACGGCAGCGCTCGGGAGTGGAGAACTGATGGAGATTTGTGTCCAAAATGTCAGGAGTGATGTGTCAGTTTTGTCCACCACACGTCGAAAAGTGCTTTTTCGAAGCAGCTCGTATCAAGTGTCATGCTGGAGATCCGAAACCCAGTGTGGTGAGAATCGTCAACCTATCCGGGAGATGTAGGTACCAAAGTTCAAGTCTCAAATATTTGGACAATCGCACAGCTCTGCGAGGACACGACGACAGAGGAACGATGGAGATCAGCAGCAGCAGCAGCGGCAGCGGCGATGCCGTGGCGGACGCGGGCGTCGTGACCGCCACCACCACAGTGCCTGTACCCGCCCCCAGCACTATCACCGGAGTGCTCCCTACCAAGAGTGTATCCCCCAGCGCCAGCACCACGTGCAGCTGCTTCCCCAGCGGAGCGCCGCGCACGTGCTTCGAGTGCCTCAACACCAAGCTCCAGAATGGCGACATGGTGCGTGTGCTAGTAAAATATCGTGCGGCGTGACTTGGCATGCACTTGTGCGTGCTCTAACGAGTCGCGAGTGGCTATGTCTCTCTCTCTCCTGTGCGTTCTCTTCAGTGTGTGATCCACCCGTACGGAGGCTGCATCAGTTCGTCGCTGGCACAGACCTACAAGTCGTACTTTGACACCTTGTACTCGGCGACGACTACGAAGAACTCGAGCATCACGCCACTCGGCGACGAGTTCTTCTGGTCCTCTGACGCGACGTACTGTCTCACTGAAGACGCCGCGTGCTCGAGTTGCCGCGCCAAGTGGGTCGCCCAGTACAAGAGCCTGTCGCTGCGGTCAAACTTCTCCTGCGTCGGCGCCGGCGGCTGCGTCTGCACGGCGTACTGCGAGCTGCGCGCCGCGAGCAGCATCGTGATCCCCGAGTCGACTCCGATCGACCAGGGATCGTGTGCCGATCTCAGTCAGTCAGGTGTGAACGGCCAGAGCATCGCAGTGGTGCGCAACATCATGTCGCTCCTGGTCGGCGCGCTCGTGGTGGTGCTGACGGTGCGGCAGTGCGTGAGCCAATACCACCAGAGTACGTGGCCCCTGCTGTGTTGGCACTCTTCCAACGTATCACCGTACTGATAACTCTCCCCCTGCCGTTGCTTCTCAACAGCTCGTTATGAAGGGCAAATGCGAGCGCGACGTCGCGCTCTGCGAGAGCGGCACAACGAAACCGGTCGCTTCGGCCCGATGCTGTCGCTCGAAGGCTGGAACGGCTACAGAGAGCAGCTGATCGAGCGCGAGCAGGAGAGCTTGGGGCTCAAGAACGAGCCGCTCCTGACCGAAGCGCCGTCGCGGATCGTGGTAGAGGAAGGCGAGGGTTTCCGACCACCGTCTCCGAGTCAGTACCACCAGCAGCAGCAGTCGAGGCAGGAGACGGCCACACAAGTGTAGCTCAGTCTGCTGATGCGTGTCCAGGATAACCAGGCGCTGGGTGTCTTTGATCTCTCAATATCAAGCTCACAATGCCGGAAGTAGATCGAAATCGCTGTGCCTTCCAGGCAACAAAGCCGACCTTTTCCCGATCGGAGGCGAAGTGGTGTCCTGGCACACCTGTGTACCGCTTTAAGTATCTACTCCGCTCTCACAGGCGTAAATCTGCATCCACTGGACAGAATGCACACTTGAACGGGAGTGGATGTCTCGCGGTTTCAAAATTCCGATGCTTCCTGCCCCAGAATCGAAAGCAACCCCCACGAGCGACTCGCAGCAGCAGCAGCAGCAGAGCGATGGCGTCCAGCAACAGCACGAGCGGCGGCGTGGACGTTGGCGACGCTGCTACGGTCATCACGACGGCTCCCGGCATCAGCGGCAACGGCGCAAGCCCCAACAAAACAGTCGCCTCCAACGCCGGTGACACGTGCGGCTGTCGAGCGGATGGCGCTGTGCGTACATGCTTCGAGTGCCTCAACACGAAGCTGCAAAGCGGCAATACGGTGCGTGCTGCTCGTCTGGTTGGTACAGTGTCAACAGCGCGGTCATCCGTTTGCATGCTGAGCATGTTTTGCAATGCTCCTCCATGTTTGACGATGAAGCAGTGCGAGATCAATCCGTTCGGGTTGTGCGTGGACGCGGCGAACGACCTCAGGTCTTACTTCAACCAGTCATACACGCAAGCCACGACGACGAACGAGAGTGTGGCTCTGCACGACAACGTCTTCTTCTCGTCCTCGAATGCGACGTACTGCGCCTCCGATGATGCCACCTGCACCAGCTGCCGAGCCAACTGGCGCGACGCTTTCGGACACAACGCGCTGCGAGCAAACTTTTCCTGCGTCGGTGCCGCTGGCTGCGTCTGCACCGCGTATTGCGAGCTGCGTCTCACCACCGACTTCTCCCAGCGCAGCGACTACAATGTTGGACGCGTGACATGCTCCTTCAAGAGCGGCCAAGACACGAGCGACTTGAATATCAGATTCGGCGGCACTGGGCTAATCGTGATTGGGATACTCGGGCTGACGGTCACGTTCTTCTTGTTCGCCGTGGTGGGGCGGCAGCTGACGATCCAGTGGCGCCAGAGTATGTGCAAGCTCTCAGACATGTCTGTTTGTCGATGTGTGTATGTGCAGCTATACTAACTGCGGCTGTCTATCACGTATGGTGCTGAAGGGCGGTACAATCGCCGGATGCGAGAGCGGCGGCTGGCGCTGCGGCGGCAGGGCAACCAGACCGGTCGCTTCGGCCCAAAGCTGTCGCTCGAAGGCTGGAACGGGTACCTGGAAGGACTGATCGAGCGCGAGCAGGAGAGCTTGGGGCTGAAGATCGAGCCGCAGCTCACGGAGGAGTCGATACGAGTCGTCGTTCAAGAAGGCGAGGGCTTCCGGCCGGCGTCGCCGAGCCACCTGACGCGGCAGCATTCCTCTGCAGGACAGGGGTGAGGTCGAGAGAGAGTGAGAGAGAGGGATCGATTTACCTCTATATAATGTCTAGTGCTTTGCACCTAGTACAGCAGGTCAACAGGCTCGAAAGTCGGTCGCCACGCCTCGTTCGAGTGCACTGCTCGTGTCAACTCCAGCATTCGCGCCTGGAGAAGAGTCGCCGATACAAGACCATGCGCGCCACCTCCGCAAGTTCATCACTCCGCGAACACTTGACGTGACTATCCGTGTATGGTGGCGCATTCTCCCAGTGCACTACTTCTTCTGGCGTCAAGGTGACCAAGCTCTCCGGTACTGCGTGCACGGCTGCAACGACATCGAAAGCTATCACCACCTCTTCTGGCAGTGCCGACACAGCTCCAGACTCTGGTGACCCGTCCTCCAGCAATGGCAACCCGTGCTCGACCGACCAGTGACGTGGGACCAAGCCCTCTTCGGACTCGACTTCTCACTCAAGCATCGATGGCAGCGACACAGTCCCGGCATCCTCTTGGCGTGGAACATCACCCGCAGCATCGTCTTCTCGCTCCTCTGGCAGAACCGGAGTCTCCGCAAGCATCAGCAAGAAGAACCGCCCGAGCCTCGAGCCCAGTGGCACCTGGTCGACAACCGCCTCCGCATCCACCTCCGCCACGCTCTCCATCGCGCCATCGCTGCAGA